>OENT01003827.1:0-10342 GCA_900239685.1 Rotaria macrura | reverse complement strand
GTAATGGGAATATGACACTCCTAGTTGTGGGTAAGGGAAAAAGAATTAATATACACTGCCAACTTCAAACAAATTCTATTTCATCTCACATTGATTTTGAAGCGACTGTAACATTTACAAACTTCCATTCTTCGCCCTTTGAATTTCAGATTTTTAAGATAATACTCGATCTTTTAAAACAGGAATTCAAGTCGGTTTCTTGTAAAAACGGTATCTTTAATTTGCATACTGTATAATAAAGAAAGTAGAGGTTCATCGTTGAATTTGTATAGGCATCCCTCGAATATCTTTTTCTGCTCTCGGTAACTTACTTTCAACTTTAGTGCCCTCTAGTGAAGTAATATCCCACGAAGAAGAAGCGGATTATGAGAAATGCAAAAACTATTATAATATTGCTCGACTACCATCCGTTTCGATCTCTGATGAAATTTCAATCACTAATCTTGAATGAACATTAGCATTACTAAAATGGTATCGGTGACCATTATGAAGAATTTAACGTAAAATAATTGTTTAAAAATGCTGCATTACATTCAATATCAAAGGAAGTGATATTCGTATTAGAATAACTGAGAGATGCTGCGTTGAATTAGAAGCAGAGCTAGGACAAGTACAAGTGAGCAAGTAAAAGTATTGTATTTGTGCTATATCAATTGTTTCATACTTATAATTCTGCTTCTACTTGAAAAACTGTACTTGCTCATTTACTTCTTTTTGAGCCAGTATACTCGCACCTGTACTTGTACTTCGATAAAAGTACTTGTTATTTATATTTTTACTTGAAAAAGCACAAAAAGTACAAGTAAAAATACTTTCATTCGAGCTTTGATGACATCTCGAGTTCTTCAAAACGATTAATACTTAAGCCAAGATGATAAAAGTCAAAGCTATATATCATTTAACTACATTTTGAAAACGAAAGGTACAATACTTAGGTTTTCTAGTTTAGAAATCTATTTTTGTGGAACCATCTTTGATTGTGTAAAATAAAAATGATTTCGAACTGTTCGTACTAATTCCTTTTATATTCGGGAGAATTCATCGGCTTTCGAAATTTTCTGGCACAACTTTCTACGAGTTCCGGAGACTCAGTGTTCATTTTCGACATCACGCACTAAGCCACTGTTGGCATCGCAGATTTTTCAATAGTTTTCTAATACGTTTGCAAAAACATGATTAGTACCATTCTCAAAATACAGGTTCCGTATTGGGTGCCGGTGGGTGAAGCAGAGTTCAATAAAACATCCGTACTACCACCCTCATTTGTTCATGGCAGTGGCTAAATTAAACTTATGCTAAATTAGCTGTTGTTAGGCATGAGCATATAAATTTTTTTCATTTAGCTCTTTTTATCAATAATAGTAGAGAAAAAATTCATGCATTTGTTCGGATATGATTTAAATAAAACTGCGAAAGATTCATCGGTGCTTTGACTATAACATCTTCAGTGCAGCAATGATATCTTTTTCAGTGGCAGAAATTGAATCTAAAATAAATTAAGAAGGAAATGAACATACTTAAAAAATGGAAATTTCAAGAATCGTTCATGACAACTCAAAGCATAAATAAAAGAATACGCCCAGTTTCGTATTACTTGCTTTGGCCGATCTCGATTCACATGGTACGTTGTCATCACTGCCTATCTTTCTTACATTCAAAAAAGATACTGCTTTGACAATATTACTATTGTGCAGAGATTTATGGCACGGCTCCAATGACTTTCTCTTTTCTTTCCACTGTCATCACTATCGCACCTATCGTGTTCTCTCTTTTCTTCATATGTCTCTCTCCGTCTCTCTCTCCTATATATATGTGTGTGTTAGATGTAGAATAGATACACTCTAAATATGTGAAGTAGATAATAAACATCATTGCTGAGTTGCACCTAGCTATTCCATTCATTTTTTCGTTACAACTATATGATGTGAAAAGTAGTTAAACCGATGAGTATATGAATCGGTGTAAGACTTTGAGAACATCGCTCCATATGTAAACAAATCGTTCAAAAATTCGAATAAAATCAGATTACAGGAATGTCAGAGTAAGACTGAGTTTATTTTGAGTTTGAAACTACTTTTGTATTTGAACCAATTTAAAACGGCCGATACATAAAAAAAAGATAAGAGCTTGGGTAGTTTATCGATGAACAATGACTAGAATAACCAACATATTTTAGAACTGTTTATGAAATTTTGCTTTTCATGTCACAAGATATACTGAAAAAAATGATGGTTTCAATGTTGTGATTTAAATTCGTTCTCGAAGTTTGAAGTACAGCATTTAAATAATAAAGGGTAGACAGAATGGTATCCTTAAATTATGTGAAGATTGATGCAAAAGAAGCTGAAAATAATCTAATTTATATTCATTATGCTTTTTTGTTCGGTTAATTCTTCTCTGTGACCGTAGCAAGAATAAGTTCCTTGCACAATTAATTGAACAAATTGAACATGCAGAAACTGAACTAGCTGTTAACAAGAGGATTCTAGCAACACTTGGAAATATTTTTACGAGCTTACTACTGATTGATGACTGAATGATTTAAGTGATATTCCTTTTATACTGTAAGCTGCTTTCAATTCTAATATAGAAATCACTTGTTTCGAGAAGTTCGTCTTTAGCGATCTCTTTCTTTGAAGCATTTTACTTCTATTCAACTATGGCAAACACAATATCAATTTAAAGTCTATCAATTAGTAAAGTTTTAGAGAATAAGCAAAATGTGCTACTAATGAGAAGAATAAAATTGATTCCTGATAACAAAATTACTACACGACAACTAATGATTGAGGAAACAAAAAGTTTTAAATGCTAACTCTGATTTGTCGTAATACATCTTAAATCCAAAGCTATATATTCTGAACTTTTTGCCATTCAGATGTTTTGTTACACTATAATTGAATACAGTGGCGAACCTTGCATCTTATTAAGCTAAACTGGAATTCGATGAAATTCAATATAAATTATAAGAAAACATACAGAATCAATAATCCCTTTTTACCTTTTCATGCTTTTAAATTTTCAATTCTGTCAAAACCATTGTTTAATTTTGCGCTGACACGTAGCTTACACATAGAGTTTTAAACGGTTAAGAGTCAAGACGTCGACATACAAACTGTCTAAAATTATTAACTTGGTTCGTATAAAATTCCGATCTTACTCAAAGTTGTGTTGAGCGAAGGTTGATCAAATAACCAATACACATCCTGATGGTGTGAGAAAGATAGAAATTTTCACTTTTCTAATTTTATATTGAAAATTTTACATAAAAATTTCTTCCATAATTTTGTCCATTGACAATTATTTAGATAAAATTAAAAGTTTTATACAAAAAAAACACTTCATAAGGTTCCTTTGAAACAAATACATCTCTGCTACTAAAATTTTCATGTAAAGTGTAATAGCACATGAAAGGAATATTATTCAATCGCTAGTTATAGTATTTTAATAAGAACAGAGTTCTTTTATAGAGAAATAAGCATTGCTAATTGATCTGGGAAAGTCGAAAACATCAGTACTAATGAGTTAAAGATATTTTGCTCAAGATAAAATGAACAAAACAAATCAGTTAGATGCCGTTGGTGTATGCCTCATAACTTTTGAAAGAATTGAGATAGAAATTTCGATCTTTCGTAGCTTTGTAGCCAGTCAGTTGCTGATTCTAGCCCCCTCCTCGAAGTTCTGAATTCATTCTACCTTCATACAACAACATCCTATTCTTTCAAGACGACGATGGATCACTAGTTATTAAAGAAATAAATTTCAACAATTTTATATGAATCGATGCGCTGGATAAGCCTCTTTCCAACGGTGACAATAGCAGATTCCTATTTTGTTTCTATCAAACGTTATTCGAAAAGTACTCACCAGCCTTTTTTTCAAATGGGCAGTAATTCATTCTTAAGGTTTCATATTTTTTCACTGCTACAATCCTGAGATATGAGCTTTGAAAATGTTTTACATAAAAAACAGGTTTTTTTTACGTTTAGGGGTGTCGACTCAGCATTAGCACTGTATTAACTACTGCTCTTCTTAATGTTTTGTGAAACACGACCTGAAAGGAGTGTTGAAGTGTTTAGGGTAGATATTTTGCACCGTACCCCCACCCCCTGACCCCCTCATCCACAGACCATTACCGACAGATGACCTCCACCCCCTGCTCTCCCGCCGCCCCCCCCCNCCCCCCCCCCCCCTTCCAATCACAGACCGTTATCGACAGGATTGAAGGCAGCCCCAGAAGTGTTAGTCAGCCCCAAGGGCGTTACGGAACGTCACCGACCTTTGGTACCGACAGCATTAGTGAATATATGTCACTAATTTCTGATGAAAATATATTAGCTATTTCTTTATTGCAGCTCTCTTGGTTCAGTGAGACGTGATGAGGGAATAGCTAGCAGGGTTCATGAAAGAAAGCAAGATCTCAGTGACTGTTGAAAGCAGTTACATCGTGTTTCACATTCTTTATCCCGCAAGGGATTGCGGTAATAACTTTCTTTCCACACTTAAAATATCAATAATTCTTATAAGTATGATCGACTTTGTGTAATCCAATAACTGAAAAATTATATGGAAAAAATCGGCTCAAGTTTTAAAGAGGGTGCGGCAATAAAAAGAGTATGAATCGGAGCCCATGATATATGAACAGCAGCAAGTTAAAACCCACAACCGATATTTTACTACCATTAATATTTATTTAAAATCGTGTGACATTAAAAATTGACAACATAGATGCTTCTTCCTTAGTTTAGAGAAAAAAATTCGTAGATGCTCGAATGCTTCTTTTTTTGCATACGGAACTATTTTGTTCCAGGAAGGAATCGAGCGAGTCAAATGGTACATTTTTTGTTCCTCAGCAGTATCCTTTCATCGAAGATGGACGGCTCATTATTTATGAACCAATATTTTTTCTAGAATACAAAGAAATTCCACCCGTTCAGCCTGTATCAACGCAAGAGGAAAAATATTATGAAGAATGTAAACAATATTATAATATCACAGGAACACCATTAATAACAACCTCTGACGATATTTTTAATGACAATATCGAATTAACGTCATTATGGCTCAAATTTGGTATAGACGAGAATTACGACAATTTTAATGTACAAGAATTTTTGGATAAAATTTGTAATATGTTGAATATAGATAAAAATGACATGGAAATTACGAAGCTTCAAAAAAAGTGCATTCTATTTGAAATAAAAGTAATTATTAAAAAAGTAGCGAATGCCATTAAGATAACACTACCCAAGCTGTACGAAAAATTGAAAGAGAATGTCGATAAAAAGCTGGCTGAGCTGAAAGTATTCTTTGCGTACCTGGGTACTGATATTAAGCCGTTAGACGACAAGGTGAAATTTCGCACAGAAATCAAACTTCATCCACAATGGAATCGTATATATGGTCCAGGTCATACATACTGGACTGGTGGACTACAGGATGGAATAAATCGTGGTCCTCATCCATATTACTGTCCGGTGGGGTGGAAAAGATACGCATTTCATGTTGCTGAAGATTACGATACGAAATTTAAAGGCCACTCTTTTTGTTATCATGGCACAAAGTTTCAGCATGGTTTATCAATCTTATTGAGTGGATTAGCACCAGCAAACGCTGCGGAGCATGGCCCAGGAATATATGCTACTCCATCAATTATTTATGCATCTCATCCAAGATATTCTGAAGTAAAAAAACTTGAATCAACTGAAGGACGCAATTTTTTTCCACGTGGTAAATATGTACAATTCGTATTACAATGTCGCGTTCATCCAACTAATATTAAACCACCAGCAAAGGAAACATTAAATGTTAATAATACTGTAATTGATCCAAATGTAAGTAATAGTGTTATCGAGTGGGTCATTAACACAGGAGGAAAACCCATAGTAGATTTTAATGATCCAAATGCTACTATTATTTGTACTTCACTAATGATACGTGTAACAGATAATCATCCTGGTTTATTACCTGAATCAAAATGGTGGTTTGCTTCGCATTTATGTGGAGATCCGAATTGTTGTAGGCTAGGTATTAATCTTCAAGAATTACTAAACAAGAAGGCCAATGGAGAGATATGTAATATTATCTACGAATGAATACTACAAGTCTGCTATAATTCGAGACCTATATGTTAATTCATTGTCTTTTGTGCTTGTGATTTCCTCTCGGTTCATTTTTTATTTTCTCCATTTCTGCCCTTTGATACATATATACTTAGGTGTATCTTGCGTGTGATGTTACAACCAAGGCTTCGTAAAATAAAGACGAACATATGACTACCAGAAGATAAAGTATATCAAACAAAAAATAACATCTAGATTGTTCACTATTGATTTCTCCACTGAAAGGTGTGTACGTACCCACGGGAGTGGGAGAGAGAGAACGAGAAACACGGTCTGTCCAACAATGCCATTATGAGGAATTTACGATAAACACATTCACAAAGTTTTACTTCGAGATCCGTCAAGTTATCCATTCAATCACTTTAGTTCATTCTTCTGTGCCACAAGTCGCTTTCGTCGTTATACGCCTTTTAGTCCTTTCAGCCCCATGGTACCACCAGTCCCTTAACTCCTTTGACTCTCTTTAACCATTTTAATCACGTTACTACTTTTACTCCATTTAATCCCCTGAGTCCATGTAGTACCTCTATGTAACAATCGAAGTGTATGACTCATATACCCATAACATTGTTGTCTTAACGGCCATACTTCTTTTGTTGTTATGATGTTATGATGCTGTTTTGTCCTTGCTCTTTGCTATTGTTATGAAGACCTTGCATTTCACTCCCAAATAACGTACCTGTTCTCTCTCTTGCTCTCACTGTATAAACGACTAACCGAACACTTAAAAGGTGTGCTTTTTGATATAGAAATAAAAACTAGTTATAACCATCCTCTTACCGTCTCTATTATCAGAAATCGTCATACTCTAGTCCCTTGAGCCCTTCTGGTTCAGTCGTACTTAAAATACATTTAGTCCCTTTGGTCCCTGAATTGTTTTTCTCCCTTTACTTCCTTTAGTTCTTTTAGATCTTTCGTACCTGTCAACACTCGGTTCCTCCTGGTTCTTTCAGTACTTTTACTGCATTTAGTTCCTTCGCCACTCTTTAGTTCGCTTTAGCCCCTTTGTTACTTCTGGTCCGTTGAGTTCTGGTGCTCCTTTTAGTAACTTACCTATAGTGCATTTACAGCCATTAGTGCGTTAGGGTGCGTGTGTGGGTGGTTGTTGATGAGGATATGGGCTCGATTGTGGATGTCTCCTTTCTATTCATTGACAAGCATCCTCACACTTACCCTTATACCCAGAGATTGCTGGAAGGATTAAATATTAGGCGGGTGTGTCTCAGGTTGCCGAGTTGTAAGAGAGTAGTTTCAGAAAAACCTTGCAGAAAAATCATAAAATGAAAGCAAAATATGCGCTTGTGGCAAGACAAAACTGGATTTTTAAAAATATTTGGCGTGTACACATTGCAAGTACTCCTATGCCGCTTCCCTTCTCACGTAGGGCCTATTCATACCTGCCCTCCGTTCAAAAACGTTTGAAGACTTGAAAGATCTTGTGTATTAGGTTCACTGCTTTTTGTTAAATCTATGAGGAAAAGCCGAATTATCAATACTTTTGAAAAAAAGCTGAAATTTTGGAATATCTAAGCAAACAAAACCTTTTAAAAACGCGTGTGAACGCGAAAAACTTTGCGGTCATGTTCGGACGACAATTGGGGTTCCGGATTGGGTGTTAGTAATAGTTAAAATCGCTCGATGTGCAAACGATAGATTATTTTAGACGCGTTAAAATTTCTGGCATTCGATCGGTAGAAAGTATCACACAGCTATTCATTCAACATTTCCAGATGTTAGTGACACACAATCGGGAACCCCGATTGCAATCCTAAAACGTTGAAAATTTTTGACCGTTTCTGCAACGGTTATCATCGACGCTTTGCCCCTCACACTTCAAAACTGCGATAAACATTCCGAAAAAAATAGAAAGGTGTTTAGCGCTTTTGCCGTTCTTCCTATACGCTTATGCCTATATCCTTATCTATATCCTTATAAGTTATAACTATACCCTTAACAACTATACCCTTATAGCTATATTCTTAACAACTGATTTTAGCAAAACTAAGATACGTATTACTTCTCTAGACGCAGGATCGTAGAAATCAGCTTTTATCTCGAAGCTGAAATCTTTTTCGAATCCTATTGTCGGACATCTAAGAATAAAAGACAAATTATTACTTTGGGAAAATGAAAATGAAACATACCTTTAAAATCAGATGCTCCCACATCTAAAAGGACAAGAGAAATTATTAGTTTCAAAAGATGAACATGAAACTTATCTTTCTATTAAAAACCTAATCGAGATGATAATAATTCTGTAGAATTAGTAAAAAATCATGAGATGGTCCAAAAGGTTCAGAGTGGTTTCGTATAGAAAAGTGGAACTTTTACACTGACAAGGAGACTGAGAATTTCTGTGTCAATGCGTTACAAACCTCTTCCTAGGGGGGGGGGGGGGTTGCGTCGTTAGTCGGTTGAGAGGCGCAACTATTGAAAATGCCGGGTGCCACAATAATGGATTGTGACGTAGAATACAATTGATGAGACAAAGTAAAATTAAAGTCGGATAAGTATCCGATAATATATTTTAATATGAACAGAAAAGAGGTGAGATAGAGCACGAGATGAGAGAGTAACTGACGAGAGTTATGAGAGAGAGAGAGAAATATTTGAAATAGATATCAGAAACGCTCGAATGGCGAGTGGAAGATATCAGAAGAAGGAATGTAGGTATATCTCAATGAAGAGAGAGATATAAAGTAGAGTGAGTAGATGATGAAGAAAACGAGAATAATTATGTTAAACTGAATTAACAATTTTAGGCGCAAAGCAATAAGAGAGAAAAAAAGGGAGGGAAACTAGAAAGAGAAACAAACAAATGTGCAAACAATCAACATCAAGATAAGATCAGTGACGATTAGGTCGTCACAGGGGGGTGAGGGTGCCTGTACGATGTGGGGTGTGAGCGTGCGTGTGGATGTGCGAGTCGGCGGATGTGAGTGTCGGTTGGCGATCCTGCGTGTCGGAGTAGGCGTGGGTATGGTTAGGTACGGGTGTCTGTGTGGCTTTTGTTGTAGAAAACAAATCAATATACTACCCACAACCACACCCACACCCTAAGTTGGTGTGAGTGTGGATGAAAAGAGAATGCATCCTACTCCGTGATGTTGAACACTGCAAAATCGGTTCTGTTAATGTAACCATTACCATATAATTCGCGGAACTCGGCTTACCAGTTTGAACACAATTCTGGAATTCCAAGAATCATTTTTCGCAATCCACACTCCTATTCCGATTCCCACTCTCTAGTAACTGCAACCCAGGGAACTAGTTCCTATCAGCTTCCAGAAATTCCTTAAATTCCGTATAATTCTGGAATTCAATGAGCCCTATTGTATTGTGATTTCTTAGTCTCGGCTATTGCATGGAAATCCCTAACAGAATTCCCGGAATTGAGTCGATCGGGAATTCGAAGGAAAAACAGCATATTCCCAGAATTTCATCCGATTTAACAATTCACTGAGCCCTATGTTATTCTGATGGCTTACTTCTGGCTGTTGTATGGAATTCTCAAATGGAATACAGGGCATTATTTGGGTAAGGTGTGGGTGTGGTACACTATGGGTTCAAATATCATTCAACCCATTTAATCCAGCCGACACGAACCACACAGAATCCATACCAACACACTACTTCTCTTTTTCGTGGTTCTGTCAGAATCTGTGTTGTACTTAAGAATGTGCCCCTTGTGAATCGACTTATTGCACCTCGACTGACATCTCATGCCATTAATAAATTTACACGATTACATTTCTGGTCAGAGATGGAACCGGTAAACAGGTCGACTACCGACTCCATCTCGTTCACCTTTCCACTCGTATTATATTTTCTTATTCAAAATTTCTACCGGTCCCAATTGTATCGAATCATCTATCTTTTATATGATACGTTTTTGTTTCTTTTGCACATTTTCTTTCTCGAGTGGTTAGCCAATAACGGGTAGACTGGTCGACAAAAATACAGACCGGTTCCATCTCTGGTATTGACTAATTATATATGGATACTTTGTTTGGGATGCCAGGGGATCATAAAGACAAAATCCATCCCTGTTTCAATCAAGCCTTCTGATGAGTAGCGGCGGCGCCAGAAATTTGAAACTGAGGGGGCTCAGCCCCCAAGCTTTGATGATTACAAGTAACGGGGTATAAATCTTTCGAGTTTGTTTTAGTCGCTAAAAATGTTTCTTAATCGAGGAAAACAATAAAAACACACGAGCTCAT
>OENT01003826.1:0-10343 GCA_900239685.1 Rotaria macrura | reverse complement strand
TCAATTTTGAGCAGGCTGAACAGTTCAGACCGGCCTGGCCTGGTGGCCTGGTCACCATCGGCCTGGCCTGATGCAGACCAGGCTAAAATCTCAAAACTCAGCCTGGCAGGCGACCAGGCGCCTGCAGGCCGGCCTGGCCTGTTGGCAGCTCTGGAACAGACTATTGCCATTGTGATGACGATCTTTCTAATCAACTTGAAAGATGATGTCGATTTTCTTGCTTTGATTTAGCTCGAATTAGCATTAAAAAACGATGGGCGATTATCAAGTTGTCACAATCGACAAAAAAACAAAGCAGTCTCAAAAAATATTACATACAAAAGGTCAATTATAAAAATTTCCAATACGAGTTCTTCCAATTCTATTTTTGTCTTTAGTTTGATAGTGTCGATAATCTGTATTGAGTAATTAGTATTTTTTTATCACCTTTATATTGAGATGTTTCAGCTTTTCGATCATCATCACTTGTTATTGATTCCATCATGTTCATAACTTAATCTGTCTTAATTTCGAATATATTGTTACTACAACGATAGGAGCCGGAAGCATTAGCTTAAAGTGAGCTTAACTTTACCATAACTGGGTAGCGAGTAGGCATGGCTTAGTTCAAGTTGTATTCTATTTTCAACAGCTTTAATCAAAACTAATTGAAAGAATATTAAAATTACATGAATTGATTATCTCGACTAGCTCTCATTATAATGGATTCAAACTTCATCAAAGAAACTCGAGTGAAACAATTTGTCCATTGATTACAAAGAAAAATCAATTAAAATGAGAGGAAATCGTAATAGTGAATGATATTATGATGTTTTTGTTCGGTGAGCTTAGATTAAATTTAACTAAAACGTGATTGAAAATTAGTTAAAACCTTTTCATCATGATTGAGTTTAAATTGACTTGTTTCGATTGAAAAGTTAAATCTATCTTAGAGTGTACTTGCTCCGCCACAGGTAGCTAGAAGTATTTAAAGTTTTGATAATTCATTAGTCGAAATAGTAGCTCGAGGAAAAATACTGATACGATTTTGATCGATGTTTGTTGATTTTTCAAATGAATGAGAACAATTAAAACTTCACACATCTGCTTGAGGATTTGAATGATGAGACATAGCTAAGATCAATGCAAATATTTATAGGCATTCTAGATAGATTTTATTATAACTTGAAGAAAGAAAACCGTAATTATGTGGGATAGAAAGAAAGAACAGGAAAAAATTCTGTTCACAATAAAAGCACGAGAAACGAGTTGTTAATATTTTGTACGTTGTCGTAATTTGTCTGCATACGTTTTTGCTTCAGGATTTCCTTCGCTTGAAGATACATTCACACAATTTCGATAATATTGTTTTGTGGATATGACTTCATCAACATGATATTGTCGTTTACGAACAATATCGTCAATTGAATAAACTGCTTTCGTAATATCATAATTAACTGGAACTAAAAATTGACGACTATTCGACATTGATTGTTTGCGTTGTTGCCTTGTCAATAAAACGCACCGTTAAATGAAGCTGTTTGTTCTTATAGAATATAACCTGTAGTCAAAACGAAGAAAAGTGTGTGGGAAACAAAACAAAGGAAAGAAAGAAAAAAAGGTTGATGGTAGAAACAGTTAAATTTTTATTTAGAAATAGGCAATACGATTAATCAACTATTTTTTTTACAACTAGTTGAAAATGTTGATTGAATTACATCGATATTTAAACATAAAAGGTTTGTTTTATATGTTCTTGGGAAACATATTTAAACGTAATTACAAATCACACTGCTGCTATATAGTTTGCTTATTATGAGAGGCAACATTGAGCAATGTTCTATTAGTAGTAACTAGAAAATCATGATTTGAAAAATAGTTATGAATGGCTCTATGATGCCATTTCGTGAAGGTTATGCATTTTTTGTTCTATACCATTTGCCTGCAACAGAATAGTTTATTTTCATTTGTTAACGTACAGCTAGACATCGTTAACTAATCTTATTCTTGTTAACTCAATTTTTGTCATATTATTAATCCATCATTGTCTCACCTTGATTCTTCTAGAATTTTCTAGAGTATTAATGTATTGCCTGAATTAAAACTGAGAGTGTGCTGTAGAAAATGAATCAATTTGATCGAAAAACCGAAAACAATCGCTACTGTAAACAAATCGTATACATTTGTATTTTTTCTTATTCTATGAAAAATTTTTAAATAATTCTATGAGTACTTTTTTTCTTTTTGAAAATTCGATTGAATCATCTATAGAAAATTCGATTGGAGCTTTTGGAACAAGAGAAGATCAAGAGAGAGAGCTAAGAATCATTCGTAGACGAATTCATATCAATAGTGTCTAGGATATCGATTGATGTTTTTCTTCTACGATTCCTAATTAATGTGAGTAGAAACTTTTGGAAAAGAAAAGCAGACTTCATATATGAATCTAATACTGCCAGACTATTTTCATAAGAAAGAATATTTCGTAAAAACTCAATCCTACCTAACATGTGTCTTGTATTACATGAACCATATAGAAATCAACGAAACATATATTTGTAAAATAGTCAATCGGCTTTCTACCATGATATTTTTATTTGTGAAATATTTCCTTTAGAATTTAGATATCAATTCCACGAAAGTTTCCATGTGTACTATGTTACTACTTTTGTGTAAAACGATACGTTCTATACATGTTAGTGCTTTTCTTCTTTCTTTCTATAAATTTGGAAAATAGACTCGATGCTGTCAGGTACTCCACGTTATACTTTATTTATATAGATATTCGTTGAAATCATTTGTAAGTGAATAGAAAGAAGTGAAATAAAAATATGAAAATGATATTGATCCATTGGCGAAAATTAACTGAAGTGAAAAACAGTGTATGTACTTATCATTTGAAACGTATAATAGCTATTCTTAAAAAGTCAAATCTCATACATTCAATTTAAAGCTTGAAATTTTATCTACAATTCTAAAAATGAACTACTGCAAAAAACACACTTTAAGAAACAAGAAAAAGATAAATCGACCCAACATATTAGTTGTACATCAACACGAAAATACAACTGTATAGTTAAGTAAAACTATAGTAAAACATGACTGCATCAACATAATCTTCTTCAACTTCTGTAGTAGTATATTCTGTTGTTGATTTATTTTTAATAAGATAACCAGCATTTGGAATTCGTCCGATTTCTAGAAATCCTAATGATCTCCAAAGGCGAACACTCGGTGTATTATTTTCAAATACTAAATTAAACATTGAGGCTTTATAACCTAATAATGGAGCAATTTTAATAAAGGCTGATGCCATAATTTTACCGATTCCTTGATTTCTATAAATACTTGCTGTGATAAATCCTCCGTTGCAGATCTAAATCATGACAAATAGATTAAGATTAAAAAAACTACAAGACAATTATTACATGAGAGCAGCGACCAGGAAAGTTTGGTTTTATATAAAATGTACCTAATATAATATTTTCTAAATCATCACAAACATTCACAGAAAAATTTTTTCCATCCTTGATAACAATGAAAACATCTCCGGACAGAAAATAATTCTTAAATTCAGATAAATTAAGTAGTTGTTGTTGTGGATATGTATTACCAGCTTCAATTTCTTTGTTTAACAAAGATTGTAAATAAGAGATTAAGTTTGCTGTATCAACCAAGTGTTGTTGTAGAATAGTAGCTAATGAATGGACAGATACCAGTTGATTGGTTTTTGTTGTACATTCGATCGGAAGTAATAATTCTAACTTTGATGCATCATATTCTTTTGGTCGGTTGATGTTTCCATATGCTGATGACATGAATTTATATTGAACTAATCTTATTTATCTACAAAATTAGCAGAGGATAATATGCACTGATTCATATTTTCATATGTAATATACATGGGAAGCTAATAGACTTAGATATGACATTCAGTTTTGTCTTACTTAATTTCATGAAAATCATCGTAACTCAACATCTTGAATTTTTAATCGATGCGTGGTGTGCTATTTGGCCCATAGATGATGCCTATTTCTTTATTGTCTAAGTGACTGAAATATGATATTATTCTTTTGAATGGTAATGTTAACTTAAGTAAATATGAAGTGCCGCACAAAAGATAAAGCATCTGTACTCTTTTACATGACTGCAGTTATCATCCATTTATTTTTATATCGACAGTTTGATAGAAAGAATATTCAATAAAGAAAGAGTAAAATGTCAGATGAAAACAGCTGCGTAGTTGTCTTATACAATCTATAAGACAATCACGTAGCTGTTTTCAGCTTGACTTGGCCTGCAGGGGAAACCAGGCGAGCTTATGTTTCAAAATTTTTAATAATTATTAAATTTACAAATTGTCATAAATTCTTTGTTTAAGCTTCAATGAGTCATTCGATATGTTCTCGTGATTCGATCTATTAATTGCTGAGTATGAAATGTCATAGTTGAAAACGATCCGAAAGGTGTAAGAGGTTGAATTTCATTTATTTGAATTACATGAAATTCGTTTCCTTGCTTGACATTGATAACAATTTCAAAGTGTTTACCAAAAGGAATTAGAACTTCATTTTCGTCATTGTAGTAAGAAGGCCGACAAATACATTTTCCACTGTTGCATTGAATAACAAATAGAGTTCGAGATCCTGTTTGATTGAGAAAGTGTTTAGGAATATTGACATGTGATGAACACGATGCAAATTCCAACCAATCGAACGTAAGTTTTGAGAGAGATGAATTAAACAGTCGAAGATAAAGAAACCAAGGTTTTAGTTCTTGTCTCTTCTCAATCATAGAACGGAGAGTTCGGTTCGATTTGAAATATAAGGACCTTTCTACAGACGTCCCATGGAACGTGTATAACATAATTGAAGCCGATTCATCATTAGAAAGACCATCAGCTGGTGCGCAACAAAGTGGCTTGACTGTCAAAACCATTTGTTTAATTTCTGGAAGCACATACGTTAATGGATCGTTTTCAAAATATTGAATAGACTCCAATATTCATGTTGATAATGGTTCAGTACTAGAATCATGCGTCGCAGCTGGTATTTTTCTGGCATTAAAAACTATCGTAGTCATCTATTTCGCACGATCAGATCTTTAAGAAAATGAACATTTAAATAAATAATCGTGTATACATCAAAGTATGTTCTTACATATGGCGTTTTGATATTATCTAAATTTTTCTTACACGAATTGAGAATAAAACGAGTGATTGATCACAAGGAAGATGTTTACGCGATCCGTCATATTTCAAAAACCTGTGGGAGTTGAGGATGATCTTTGTCGATTATTTACCATGTACTCATCGTTTCAACGTGAATCAGTTATTGTAATGACACCACAGAAAAATGGTTGCATTGAAGGTTATGTTAGATTTACGGATGAAGCCGAAATGCAAGTAGCCATTAATGAAATGAACGGCAAGTCAAATTTAATTGGTCCAAGTAAATTGAGACTTTCTATTAGCAAACCACAACAGACGTCGTTAAAATCGAACAACAAACAAGCTGAGAAGAAGAACTTTGATTTCTTTCTCAGGCTTTCTAAATTGCCTTCGGACGTTGATGAAGAAGTTCTTTGTCAATACCTTCTGCAGTATCAACTTGGTGATTACGTAACCGACATATTTGTCGCTCGTAAAACGTTACCACCAACTTTTCCCATGATCGCATTAACAACAATGGCTCAAGAGAATGAAAACAATTTACTCAAACTTAAATCACTCTTTACTGATCATAATCGTTTTCGCACTGCACCAGATATTCAAATCCGACCAGCTACAAAAGATGGTCGCGTCATTGCCTTCATTCTTTTCGATGATCCTCGTGATATCACAACCGCCATAGTTATGTATGCAGCATCTGACGCTTCTGAACTTTTAAAATTCGGTACATTTAAACTTCGACTTGTGCCAATACTCGATCATAACATTGAACTCAATTCGGCACTTATTAATGCTATACCAAACAAAATTCGATGTGCCGTTGAGAAGATCAAAAGCGATCCGGAATTTTCAAATATTATATTAACACAAAAAGTCGTTATTAAGTATGAAAAAGAAATTATGCGATTGTCAATTAAAGGAACGAATATTCTACAAATTTACAAAGGGGGTGGGTGTGAGGTGTGAGTGGGTGTGGGTGTGGATGCGGGGGTGAGTATATTCGCAACTCATACCCACACCCACACCCATGTCGCATCTGAAAATCATATATTACTTTACTTTAATCTACTTTACTTTTCGAATAAAGTACATCTACTTTACTTTACTCAGTAAAGTAAATTGTGTGGGATCTACTTTACTCGGTAAAGTAAAGATAAGGTACCACATCTACATGAGAGGTTCTTATTGACTTCGTCGACGTGTCCATGCCATTAAAATACTAAAGAAACAAATCGAGAGATGGAAAATGATGAACAATATCGTTCAGTTGATAGATATTACCAATCATGTTATGCGCCATAAAGATTTTCTATTAATTGTTAAAGCACAATGCGAACCCTGGCGATTTATTGAGAGTGAAAACAACTGTCTCTGATTTCGATTTACTTTCGCTCGCGAAGAAAGTAAAGAAAAATCTGGATGTTCTTTTCGTTCAAACACAAATGTTCGATCAGATTTTATTTGAACATTTTTTATTTTAAAAATAAATAATTAACTTTTGATAGAAAAATTTCTTTTGGAAACAAATGTTCTTTGAAATGAAATTCATTCTTTAAATTTCATTGGTAACTATTTTTCATAGGTTTTATAGCAGAAATTCGATGAAATTGTGGCTAGAAGAGAATGATTAAACTTTCCATCACTAAGAGTTCTGCACAAAATGAAATAGAATCTTATAATACTTTCTTTTGGATATATTAGAGGAATCATTTGAACTTAATAATGTATTGAAAGATATTGATTAAAAATGTTGTTATGGTTCTTAGGTGAACATAGAGGCGTGTGTTTAATCAATATTTATAGAAAAAAACTAGAACAGGTTTGGTTTGAACTTTTAAAAAAAGAACTAGATCTATTTGATTGGAAAAAAATATGAATGCATTCTATTTCTTATAGAAAAATAAACATTATAGTTTACTGTAGGGTTGGTGCTTGTAAAAATCCCTAAAACTATGTAGTTTTATTTATTAAACTATGCTAAAGTAAAAAACAGTTATTTGTGTCACTCATAAGAAGAATGCATCAATAGAAACCAATATATTTGTTCTTTTATTGCTCCTCAAGATTGGTCCTTCAGATTTAAATTATTTCTCCAGAATATATTATATTTAAAATAGATACATGTCGAGTTAAGCAATTTTGAAGTACAAAACAGAAAACTTCAATTATTTTTACAATACAGATATGCCCATGTGCATATATATATTGTTGAATAAATAATTTATTCTCGTTATATTTATTAATCATTGCTTGTCAAGCGAAAAAACGAATAAATTGTTTTCATTGAAAAAGCTCATAAACGCTGGAAGAAGTTGTTCAATAGCTGCATCATATAATATAAGTATTGATGTTGCTATAAATCTTATTTCTAATGTAACGCTGTTAGGATATATTTCAATCCCACATCTAAAAATACTAGCCTTTTAACTCTTTCGTGTTGTCTTTCTTCTCTTCCCTTCTCTTTTCTCTTTCTTTCTATATATAAATACATATGTGATGATGCTAGAGCAGCCCCTCTTTTACGGTGCGTGTGGGTGTGGGTATGGATGTAAATGTGAGAAATACACTGACACCCACACCCACACCCTCATGAAAAACACGAGACACCTATTGTTACTGATCATATGACAATTTCGCTAAGACACATTCGTTCATTATCATTTATTTTTTCGCCTACAAACGATGGTTGATGGAAGACTGACAATTCTACTATATATTCAAAACGAATCCAATGCAAAGTTGTTACCAACATGTTTATCATTTCGAAAAGGATGCCGGGATTTGAATTTGCTTGCTTCACCCTTTTCCCATTATCTGTGCGAATAAATTATCTATCGCTATCTTCGCGCATCGAAATACCGGTCAATTATTCAAACGAATAAAGTCATTTAACATCATAACAAGCGATCTAAATTATTTCTTAACGTCATTTAAGGGTCCCCCCTCCTCCACTCAGGTTTCAGCTGTCACTTAGAAAAGTCCGTTTGAACTGAAACTTTCAGGGTTGATAGGTCGTCATTAGAAACAGGTGGTGTAAAAATTTCAGCTGTATATATTGAACTGAGTCGAAGATATGGCTTATTTACTTGCTTATTATGACCTCCAGGAGAAACACTAAGGTTCTGCCAATAGGAGAGCTAGAAAAGTTGCGGTAGTCTTAAATCGAACCCAACACAAATACGAAACTTTTGTCCGAACAGCATTTTAAAATTTGCTGTAGTTCATTTTTACAAGCATTTAAATGGAATAGGAGTCAAAATTTGTCTAAAACTGATCACCTGTTGATAGTGCATCTGACTTTTCTCAGCTCAGGAATCCAATATAAAAAATCTGATCGGACAAGATTTTACTTACACTTGCAGCTTCAAAATAAAAAAACTAACCTTATTATCTTAAATCACTTGAAACTAGTTTCATTTTTTCTGACGAAAAACCTTGTTTTAAGAAAAACGGCAAATTAGTTAAAGAATCATTTTTTTCGCTTAAACTCGAAAAAAACTAGGGAAAGAAGATCTCTTTACTAGACTTTTACACTGAATCTTCTCGATGATGTTGTAACTGATATCAACTCGCCCTCTCTACAAATGATCAAAAGACAAGTAATGGAAAGGCCATTTTTCAGCTAAGCTATTTTTTGTTAAAAATAATTATATGGTTAGAATCATAATAAAATTCAGAACAAAATGCTGTGTTTTTTTTGTTAAATAATTTTCGTTGAAAATCAACAGTGAACAATTGAAATCATATCTTATTACCCTAGTTATTTCCAACTTTTGACTACTTTTCGCACCTTTTCTACAAGTTTCAAGTTGATATTCAGATAGAGCATAAAAAACTATACAAACTTGTATAAGTAACTTATTAGATGGACCTTCTGTTAAAATAAAAGTTAACTTACATTTCGAATACTATATGGATTTATTCCTCTTTTTTTCAAGTTTTTAATCAAATAAACTTAACCAACAGTTCTTTTATTCTCTTAATGGAATGAAATCGATAGAATTATTATTTCTGCACATATTCATTGAATTTCTTCTTTTCTAAACTTATTTCTTTGATTGCAAGACAGCGATCTATGAAACACGGTGAAAACAATCGCCGTTGGGTCAGAAAATGCCACTGTTTTATTTGTACAATACTTTTAAGGGAGGTAAGCCTCATATTCGTGATCATTATATATAATAAGTTATGTCTAGATCAAACTCTGGGAAAAAACAAGGAAAAATAAATGTTTTTTTCGACATATGACTACGACAAAATAATTTTACAGTCACTATAATATTTTTCCATAAGAATACACAGTTTTGTTCAGAATCTATGCTGATTCCAACGATGTCATTCTGTTTACAGAAAATAGCTTGGTCGAAAAGTTGCCTTCCCTTCCTTTGTCTTTTCTCGGAAAGATGGCAGTACGGTTTAGTATTTTTTCGATAAATCTCTTAAAATCGAACCTTTTCTAAAAGCCTGTATATATTCTGAAAGAGGAGACTTTAAAGCATCAACCCATGATAAAAAAGCAAACATCAATCTTTTCGAAAAAATCGACTTTTCTGAGAGAGGAGCCCCCCTTAAAATGTTTCTATTTTGTTATCAACACGATCTGATCAAATCTTCCTTTGCTAAATATTATTTCGGTATTCTTATCGTAGATATGTTCTTTCAGTACCCTACTAAATCTATAGCTTCCATAGAATCGTTTGAAAAAGCAAAATGATTTAGTAAGTATAGAACTTCTGAAAACTAGTGCGTTGAAGATTTAAGATATGATCTTTTGTTTGTACCGGTCCCAACTCATGTTGAGTAAACGTATCATCAGGAATTTGATGCACCCATCGGTAATTTGAACGAAATCAAATTTTCGCAAATAATAAAGAAATAGAAACGAAAGCTGTATTCTTATCGTTTAATGAACATAGACATAATTAGCATGTGTATGTGTGCGATTGTAATTACCGTCTCTACATATACACATACTATTATTAAACATGAATAAAAACTAATTGAATAAATGAAGATTAGTTTATAAGATTTGTAATGCACTAGGCCGAATTTTAATTATCATTCGATATATAATTTGAACAATCCAATGTATTCCATCTATTTGTCTATTACCAAAGGGATCATCTACAGACATAAAACGAGATAATTTATAATACCAATGAAATGGTGTCATGAAAATTTGAGCCCATCGATG
>OENT01003825.1:0-10348 GCA_900239685.1 Rotaria macrura | reverse complement strand
TTTATTTTAGTGGAATACTTTGTTTCTTGTTTGCAATTGTATTACTGTTGGAGTTCTGTAGTTTGGATGTGTTGTTTTGTGTAGTGTGGTAAGTATGTTTTGTGCTTGTTTGGCGCGTGTCTGTTATCAGATTTTTGTCTTTGCGTATGGTGGTTAACTCGTAGTATAAGTTTTGATCATCGTGATTCTTGGAGTGAGTATATGGGCAACATGAATGTTGATGTGGGTTTTCTTTAATTAGTTTGGAGGTTTCCGGAAGCGGTTTGAGTGGTATATATCGACTTGGGCTGGAAAATTCGTCGCCAATTGTTTATTGGTGTAATAAATCTTCGTTATGCAAATCCTGACTTCGGTGAAGTACGTAAGAATCATGTCTTATTGGTTGGTAGTTTCTCTGGGATTTGTTTTTTGTATGTGAATGTTTTTTTCGGGGACGCAACGGAAATTCAAAGAAACGAGTTTATATGTTAATGGGGGCCACGCAGTGAGTTGAATTAGGGAGAACTAGGCGAGAAGATCGCGAAAAGGAAATATTTGAGATGAAAATATATGACAAAACACTTAAAGGCACATTGAAACCAGTATTGGTGCAGAAGTTAAAATCGGGGTTTGCAATGAGGGCCGGGACTTCAAGTACTCTAGTTAATCAGAAATGTGTTCCCTAGACACGAAGGATAGGGTCTGGAAACGGAAAATCACCTGTATCTCTCTGTCTGTTCCTAGGAACCCCTGAAACAAGGATTACTGTAGCCCTAATCACCATTTCGGTGTCCCTAGGGTCAATGTCTGTAGCCCAGACGACACCATCTGTTGCAAAAAATGACCCCTTTTATGACACTAGTGACCGTGTCCGTGGCAGTATTGACCGTACCTATGGGGGAAACGACCAATTTTATAGCAGAAACTACCATTACAGTGGCGCGAATATCCATTTCATGGTTCATAATGTTGATTTCTCAGTCCCAAATCACCATTTTCATATCCAAAAATGTGAATTTATATCCACCGAATGACCAATTCAGTCCCACAAGTGACCACTTCAGTGCAACAAGTGACCATTTTTAAGGCACAAACGACTATTGCGTTGGCACAAACGACCATTCCGTTCGCCCAAACGACTATTTCTGTCGTCCAAATGACCATTACGGTTTTGAAAATGATGATTTTCATGGCACAAATCAACATTTCGTTAGCCCAGTTGACTATTTGAAGGGCCACATGACAGTTTCTGTGGACTAATCACCGTTTTTAGGCCAAGTGACCATTTTTATGGTCCGAGTGAACGGTTTCTTGAGGCAAAACGACGATTTTCATTGTCCATAATCACCATTTTTACGGCATCAACGTCGATTTCCTTGGTCCAAATGACTGTTACTATCAGCAAAATAACCCTTTCTGTGGGCCAAATGACAATTTTTGTGGCACAAATTATCGGTACTTTTGCCCAAATGACCATGTCAGTGCCCCAAATGACCATTTCGTTATCACGAACTACCATTTCTATAACAAAAATAACCACAGCCTTCGTGCGAGTGAGCATATGATTTTTGTGGAAGTGGAAAGTATCACCGGTGCAGTACGAGTTACTATTTCAATTTTAGAAACGAGCATAGACATGGTACCAATAATCCTTACAATGGTACGAGTCCCAATTGTGGTAATATAATTAACAACATGTATGGTTTGTCGATCCTTGGTGTAGTCACCTGAGACACGTTATTGTGGATGTAGATTAGGGTGTTGTCCACTGATGTCGTCTCTGTGTTCAGCGACCATAGAGACGACATCAGTTATGTAGCAGTAGAAGTGGTCATGGACTCGGTCTAAATGAGGATAAATATGAGAGAAAGGAAAGTAATAATAGCCAAAATGGTAGAAGTTATAATCGGAAGTGACCACAAAAGACACTCTAAATGATCACTACCCACGCAGACAAGGAAACGGCTGAAACGGCGTTTAAAAAATAAATATGTAAATCATTAAAAATGTTTGATTAGTCGCCAAAAACGCGTTAATCAGAGTTTACGAAGAATCTAATTTTAACGCTTTTCAGGTATTTTAACGCGTCTTCGGCGACTAATAAAACATTTTTAACGATTTGGGTACTTCTCAGTAGAGTGTCTATTAACCGTCGAAAAACGTTTCGTAAACGATTATGTAAGTGACTGATTTTACCGTCGATTACAAAACTGGTGAAAACAATGTAAACGCAAATTAAAAAGAAATTTCACTGAAATCTACGTTGGAATACGCTGTTTATTTTGCTCACATATCTTCGCTAGACTTGAAACAGTTTCCTTTTGACAGATATCGGGAAAATGTGTTTAAGATAGTTTCGTGGAAAGCATTTCTATTGTATCATTGAAAATGATGTTTATTTATTCCGCTGTAGAACAGATTCGAACTAGGGACTTTGGATTTCACTTACCTGATGCTATTCAGTCAAGTTTACTATTATCAATATAGTAGTCCAATGTCTATATATGTTGAATTGCGTATGCACTTTTTATACAGTAAATTAAAATTACGAAAATTTACATTTAAAATAAATTAAAATATTTCTATGCTAAAACATTTATAATAATTTTATACAAAATATTTTCAAGTCATATTTTCGGCGCTAATGTTGTTTTAAGATATGAACAGATTAATTCTAATATTTTCACAATATTAATTATGACTTTTTCAGTTACTATATTTATGTGAATTGTAGTTTTCTCTGAGAGTGGAATACTGACAATGTTTGACAGCATCCTGTTCTGTTTTGTATATAGAAGTATGAATTATTTAGAAGGCTACTTGACTTATATTCGTATACGAAAAACTTAATAAATCGATAACATTTTCTTTGAAATAGAGTATCTTTTGACTTTGACAAACATAATTGTTCACTAAGCACGTTGAGTTTAAGAAATGAAGGTAAATACAGATACGTACGCTTATAAAAGTTTTTCATCGTCGTTCACAAAGAACAACTTCAGCGAAAATAAAAATGAAAAAATGTTTTTCGATAAAAAACGCTACATATTTTAGTTTATTTTATAATTGTATTACAGATGTGCCTGCTGTTAAGCTCTCAACGGATTCAACTATTTTAGAGGTTATTCATCATGGTTTCAATCAACCACTGGTTACCAAATTATCGTTTATAGGAGATTTTAGCCTATTAACGTGGGATTCAAGGTTCATTTTCTAACTTTTTTTCACATATAAATCAGCATACTACATCATTATCTATGTCTGACAAAGATTTCAGTGAAACATATTTGTAATTTCACCTGCAAAAATATTGGTTGTGTCAGTCAATATCTTCATCAACAACAGCATAAAACGATTCTAAAACAAGCTATCAAGTGGAAGGTGAAGGAAGTTCTATAGGCATACTCGTCCACATACAATTTTTTAAATGATCCCAGGTCAATCATCCACGGCCGTAAACGGCCGTATACCTATCTCTTACGGCAAAAAATGGCGAACGTATTTTTTGACCGTTTACTATCGTCATAAACGAAATCTTACGATGAATTACGATCGTCGTAAACGGTGATCGTGAAAAATTCACGTAAACGTTCGCCGTAAATACACACTAACTGTAAACGATAGTCGAATATCACCGTAATTGATCGGATACGCTGACTGTAAACGGTTTAGAAAACGACTGCCGTTTTTCTATCGTAAACGGTCGTTTACGACAGAGCTGTTCTATTTCAGTATTGTGGTATTTCGTTAATTATAGCTAAAAGAAGGTGTCCCTTTGAGAATTATTCCGCGAAAAACATGATCATTTTTCATGATGAATGATACAATCTGACATGTTTTTAGAGAGCGTCATTTTTCAACGAATAATCGAGCTGGTATCGATTTTGAACCTACAATCGACTGAAATCCTCTTTCAAATCTGAAATCGAGATAATTAATTCCAACGGGAGAAAGTTCAATTGATTTGTTCGATTTAATGGAATACATTCCCTTGTTTGTGTTAGTACGCGAATGCTTATTATTTGAGGAATGCTGAAGGGTCCTTGATAAATTAGATGTATTGCCATTAGGGAGCTGTGGGTCCTTCCAGGCCCTGACTCGGACCCTTGTCTGGACCAGGTCTAGAAAATTAATTATTGTCGGGTCCGGGCTCATTATACATTAATTTTCAGACCCGGTTTGCATTCAGTTTCAATGACGAATTTTGTTTATCAATTAATTATTCCATTTATTTTTTGCTAAACATTATGTTCTTCTCAGTTAAGCAAAGAAATTTAATTTATTAAGCATCGTATGATGAACAAGTGAATAGGAAGAAATATTTGTACGTCAACTTTTACTCTGAGAACAGCGAATAAATAGATAAATACCTTGATCATTTATTTGTTCGTAAACACAGAGCGTACCAGATATTGGCAAAAATATCATGGGTCTGAACCCAGTCGGTTCCGGATCCTGATCCAAAAATTTTGCTTTTCTTTAAGCCCTGGGTCCATAAAAGCCTGGACCAACAATTCGCTATTTCCCATCAATATGGAGCTCCTTTGAAATTTGGAAGTGAAGAATCAATTCAATTCAAGCGAAGTCAACCCAATCACGTATTATGTATTAAACCTACTGATAATCAATTTTAACATTAGTGTTAGGGCTATTCCCACTTCTTCCTTTTTTCAATTACTGTAAGATCAGTACACTATCAATGTCTGAGTGAGTTTAGTCTGAAAGTGATTGCATTGCTTCTACAAAGCAATAACAAAAAAAAAGTAGAGTCAAGATTTTACATGCGAAAGCGACACAACACCGTACGGTCTCTTGTCAAGACAACCAACAGTCAACGGCTAGAAAATCGATTTCAGTCGATTGTATTAGGTTCAGACTATGAGAAAAAAACAAAATTAATTTTTTTAATATCATTTGTAGATTATTTTTTTACTTAACATTCGCTCAGCCCCTACTATTATGTTCCGATTATAACTATGCTAAATAAATAGTATTCAAAATTTTGATTTAATTATTAATAAAAATGAAAAAATAATAAAAAAAACTATATGACCTTATCAGAAGCTATAGATAGATGCTGCTAAAACATAATCCTTATGCGTATGTTTTCTGTGTATTTGGTCATGATTCCCGATCACGATAAATTTTAAATTAAACAACCTACACATTATAAGAATACCCAGTTAGTGATGACCTTTGTTATATGTGTCATCTGTTAGTTGTCTATTCAACATGACAACTTCATGCATATCCACATTGCTGGCTGAAAAACTATTCAAAACTCATCTAACTTCTAGCATGAAATCAATTCGAATTGAGGTTTCAATTTTACTCCAATCAATATATATTCTGATGGAAGTTTCCTATAGGTTATCGAGGTCGACGAATCCGAATCCGTCATCAGTTTTCTGATTTGAGCAGCCATTGTTGGCAAAGTGGATTTATGAAAAGTAAGTTTAAATTGAGGAAAATTTTGGTGAATTATTTTGGGAAATATTCTTCTGAGAGAGTGCGTTATTATCAGTTTGTGTGGTTTCGGTTACCGTCGTGTTACTTACGAGATTGTTTTTAGTAATTCTTTGGTCCTTTTCTGGTAGTTTCTTGTACTTCTATGACAGTTTGGGGTAGGTTTCCAGTATCTCGGTGGTAGTTTCGAATAAGTTTTCGTACCTGTGCAGTACTTCAGATTAAGTTTTTTGTACCTCTGAGGTAGTTGAAATTTAGTGTTTGGTACCTTTGAGGTACTTGAGTGTAAGGGTTTTGCACCTCTGAGGTACTATAGATTAAGTGATGGTGTTAATCTGGCTGCTGTGGGACGATTTTCGCAATACGTGATTTTTTCAGGATTTCTTTGATGCCTTTCGTATTTACAGGATTTCTCACGAGCACAGCTTATTTGAGCATCCAAACGTTGATGGTTATTGGTTTTGGCATGATTTGTATTGATGCGGTGAATCTGGCTGGTGTGGGACGGTTTTCGCAAAGCCTGGTTTTTATAGGCTTTCTTTGATGTATTTTAGCGGTAAATAGTATTCATTTTGGGTATACGCTTATTTTTTATAGGTTGAGGAGGTGGAGTCACTTGTTTTTGAGAGGCTGGAATTTCGGGTTTGTGATTTGGCTTAGGATTTTTGTGTGCCTAAGATTTGTTGTTGACGTTTTCAGTGTAGGATCTTCGGCGCTTGGTAGACTCGACGGAATTCATTTTCCGCCTCACATATAAATACCGTCGTTTATGGTCACTAACGGTGTATTTATGGCCGTAAACGTCATCGGGTTAGGTCGTTTACGTTATCGTATACGTGCGTTTACGGCCGTAATTGTTCATCGTAATGCACGTCCTGAGACTGTACGTTTTTCATTATTTCGACATCGCCATTTATTGCGAAAGTCTTTTATTATAGAATTTTTTTTTTTTATTTCACCTTCTTGGTGTACAAAATAAACGAGCTGACTATTGATTGATATATAAAAATTGGTGTATCAATTGATACACCAATTTTATATTGCGACCGATAAATTTAAAACAGAATTTTTCGTTAAAACTGTTTTATTGACCAAAAACCTGAAATTAGGTCGTTTTTAACCGTTTTTTCCGAACTACTTGCAATGAAACTGTAAAAACGATTTTAAAGTGCACATTCAAGTTACAAAAACACGTTTCAACGCGTTAAAACGCTTTTCTACCGGTTAAATGTCTGCCTGGGTAGTGCGACACACCCGACCAGTGACATTATAATAATATGGTTAAAATGACTTAAACTGTACTCGAGATGTTCATAATAATGTTTCTTCCAGCACTAGATGTGGTGTGAATGACTTCCTACGAGGTCCAAAACATGATAGATATGAGCACACTGATCGCATTTGTCATCCTATGGATCAAATCATTGTTGTGATCATTGATGCCATATTCATGCGCGTTTTCGCATGTGTTTGCTTCTTTGAAGCACATGTGTGATCCTGCAAACTTTATCCGTGGTCATTTCGAGCATAGTTACCATGTGGTTATTGGATTATTCAGACAATCGGGCACACTTTAAATTCTATTTCTACACCAGTATCTCAGTCCAGGGTGAAGCGAATCGACTCCCGATGAGCCTTACTTGTAGAATTCAGTTGACAATCTGTGCCTGCACCTAGCATTGCTATTAAGGACAATCATGATAAATTGTCCATCGTATATAAGCAACTGTTCTTTTCTTTCACATATGTTTTACTTAATTGTTCAAATATCAATTACAAAAAACAATACTATGCTAATCTAACAAATTTCAATGTCATCTTTTCGTGTGGGAGGTCAAGTTGTTTAAAAAGCAAGTTTTACTCTTTTGTTATAAAATTTTTCCAACGATTTTGCTCGCTACTATTTCATAATAATCAACTTTTCTGTCGACTTTTTCTCGCTTTGCCGTGCTTAACTATTGCTGAAGCGCTCTGAAAGTGCAGCGAACTGACGATTATTGGCATAAAATCGATTTGAAGAAATTGATTATTCTGCTGTCCTTTTACCAAATGACAAACTATTGACATATTAGAGGTCGTCGATCAACCTGTAATTGAACAACTGTCAACTTTTCTCTTTTTTTAGCATGTAATTTACTTATTTTCTTATCAATTTATGCGGTTCAGAGAATGAAACCTTAATAGGCATCTGCATTCAATTCGGTGCGGTTTCGGTGTCTGGTTCTGGTTCGCTTCTTAGGTAATGTTTCACGTATATGTCATAATATAAGTAATGCCACATGGCATAGTCAAGATATGAACGCATTGAACCTGTCGGCACGATCACTCAGAAAAGAGGTGATCGAAAACTGATTGCATCAACGAGTTATTTTGAATATGAAACACTACTAGCTAAAGTCGAAATATTTGAAATAGTTGTTAAATTTACTCTTCCACAACAATATAAAGTGATTAAAGTTGAAATAATGTAAACTTGTATGATGTGCTGTTAAACACTTCAATGGGAAAATCTTACGTTTACTAGTTAGACGCAATATTTTCATCTAGCTTGAATTAGTATGAGCTACGTGAAAGAATTATATACCGGATAACAATACAAATTTTCCACTCGTTGATATTCATGATTTGGCAGCGGAATATCAGGATACATTCAAAGCAGACGATAAATATGCTGTAAACATGATCGACATGACGATCGATGATTTAGAAGACATCGATAAAAATGACAGTTCAAATTTGAATTCCTCTTCGTTTTTGCTTTTCTTAGGAATGGTTGGTATCAAAAACTCTGTAAGAATAGCAGGAATCACTCATATTAATCACGTGAAGGATTTTGGTACACCTTCATTTCTCACACCCTTTTCTCAACTTCATATGATGTGCTGCACTTAACTAAATCAAACATGAGTAAATTTAGATACGTGGAAAGTGAAGAATGTCTGAGAAAATATCATACACAATGTTATTCATCTATCTGCGTACTAGTGTCCTAAACACCAAACCACGATTTCAACGAGATTTATCGTAGTTGATAAATTCTATGTGCACATATTTTCAGGAGTCTCTATCTTCTGTTCTCATGAATCCAGAAATACGACGTGTTTCTACGAATAGAGATGATTTTTGTAATTATGAATGAAGAAAGAAACATAATAACAAAAACAAAACTATATTTTCCTAATGATTTACGGTTGGAGGGTGTAGCGGTAGCCCACTGACGATATCATTGATGAATAGCTTGAAAGTACATGTTTTGCCAACCATCCATTCATCAATGAAGGTAAGTTTGAAGTACACTTTTCTCTACAAACATCAGTGCATGTTTCACGTGACAAATGAATGATTATGATCAATATCTTGTTCATTTATTTTCATCAATCTGAGACAATCATTGGAAATTGTTTAGCTAACTCACCGTCATATTTCGAATGAATAATCTTAACGAATGTTCTGTTCACTTATTTCATCTGTTTTGCGCCGCAATGGGTGCATCGATCGTAGCTCATTCACTATAGCATATCAAATGAATGCTGATCAGCCTTGAAGTACTGCAGATGGTTCTGTTCTTTTATGTTTTTATCTCAATTTGAAACTCCAATCAAAGCTTTTGAACCGACCTGTGGGTCGAAGAACACGTAATAAATGAAGAGGGCGCATAATTAATGTTCTGTTTATGTATTGTCCATCATCTACATTCTACAGGATGAATTGATGAGTACGTAAAAGATCGTAGGCTAATTGAATCATTGTCATCACATTTGTGTCCATTTATATTTCTAATTTTGAAATGAAGATTAATTATTGCCGACATGGATCAACGATCATGTAATCGATGAACATGCATTATAAGAATTCTATTCACTTATCGTATCCAGTGTGAACTAGAAAATCCAAATTATGTTTCATCCGAAAGGATCTCATGGTATTCCAACACATGTTTACCAACGGATGTATTCAATTATCTTTGTAAATGGCCAAAGAAATGCTGGAAATCAATGAGTTCGTAGAATATTATAATCTGAAAGAATCAACTTAACGCTTACATTCAGCGTCTCCCCAACCCTTTTATTCCCCGATGTTACGTTCATCAAAACAAACAGTGGAAGAATAAGCTCTTTTGAAAGGTGACACGGTGAGTGACTGGTCCTGATTTTTCACATGGTCGCATTCACTAATGTCCCTCACTTTGTAGTCTAGGCGGTGAGTCACGTAGTTGATCAAAATTCAGGTGTAATAGGAAGCATTCTTACTTGTGGGGTAATGCTCATCTATTTTACTTAGTTCGATCCAAATTCGTCGATTGGCGAATGTGTTTAATGATTGCATTGCAAATGAATCATCATCATCCATTGCCAAGTTGCCTGATGATCTCGTTCATCTATTTCCTGCACATCAAGGCAGAAATTGAAGCAAGAGAAAAATATCCCAAGTCACCAGTGAAATGGATGGCAATCATCACCTGCAGGTTCTATCAACTTATTTGACTTACTTTACACTTACTTTTTCGACGTTACATATGATCGATGCTCGCATGCTAGATGAATAATTTTAAAAGTACCAATGGTCATAATTATCTATATCATTTATTTCAAAGTAAAACTACCTAGTTAATATAAGTAAAGTGATAGCATATGAAATGAATCAGTCAAATCAGTATTCCGTTCCTGTATGTTGTTTTTACTCCCCTATTGACACTCGCAGCTCGTTCATAGATTCAAGATCACAAGAGAAATGAACGATCTCAACGGCATTTGCCGCACTTGGCACAAGCACCCTATTCCAGAATCTTGCATAGTTGGGATGAAATAGCTCCAGTTAGTGCAAGAATTGAATATTTCAATCACAGATGGATCGCGCTTAAGAAAATTCAGTTCGTCTATCTTCGTGCTTTCAAAACAGATTA
>OENT01003824.1:0-10357 GCA_900239685.1 Rotaria macrura | reverse complement strand
CAGTCTGAACCGGTCGAGTCTGTTTCATCTTCGGTGTTTGCCATTGTTGTGGCATGAAATCAATGAGACGTAGATCAGTCGGGTATCTGTATGATATCGGTAACTTTGTGGATATGGACAAGACAAAAGCCTATGAAAACGTGGGTAAAATAAACCCACTCGGTGATCTAGTGAAGCGAACAAATGCCTTCCTAAGAGCACTATGGATTAATAAACATATCGCACAAAGACAATATGAAAAATTAATCGCGCAAGAAGATCAAGCCGAACTAGCACATCTGTATTTCTTACCGCAAAGCTCATAAGCAGAACACACCATTACGTCCTATAATGTCAGGAATGAAGTCACCTACGATAGCCATATCAAGATGGCTTGATTGACTTCTACGACCGGTGTTTGATAATCTGGCAAGACAGACAACTATACCGAATGGAATGGAACTCATAAAACAAGTAGAAAAATGGTCGGCTAAATACTTTTCAAATGCCACATTATTTATCACCATGGATGTCACAGACTTGTATACAATGATACCACAAGAGAAAGGTATCAAATTATAAAAAAAACTGATGGAAGAAGCAGGTCTTGAACAAATCGATGGAGTGAAGAAAGGAATTATTCTAGCACTGGCAAGATTTGTTATGACGAATAACTACTGCTTCCTTAATAGATCATACTATAAACAGGTGAGAGGAGGCGCAATGGGTTCGTTACTAACACTTACAATAGCAAATGCTTACATGTTTTTCTATGAGAGACCCATAGCTAAATGGGTGAAAAACACACATTCGCTATATTATAGATATATAGATGAACTTTTCATCATGTCAAATTTGACGCATGATATACTGAAAGGTTTGATCAGATTCTGGAATAGACTCGATGTCAACATAGAGCTTTCAGAATCCATGGGGATATCTGCTGAATATCTTGATGTAAAATTCGACAATAAGAATGGAAAACTGGTGACTGAAGTGTTTCATAAACCATCACACCAACCATACTTCCTTCCATTTGACAGCACCCATGCAGATCATATTAAAAGGAACGTACCTTTCAGGAGTCTCATTAGAGCTCTGCGTTATTCATCAAGCTTTTCAGCTTTCAAACAAGAAGAAACGTATATATACATGGCATTGTTACTCAACAAATACCCGATTGATTTCATAATGACACAATTCGAAAGAGTCTTTGAGACATTTCAATGCGATACACCTACCAAAGACACCTACGCTAATCTAAGAAAAATGTTTCTTAATAACGCTAAAAAGGACAAGCCGAAATCGGCTAATGTGAATTTCGAAACGAACATATTTTGTCATTTTTCGTATTCTAGAGGAATGAGCAACTTCTCAGCTCAATTCCATAAACTATGGAATGATTGTTTCGAAGACACTGCCATTTGCAGGATAAAACCGATCGTAGGCAATATTAATCTTGAAAACCTAAATAACTATCTAGTAAACAAGAAACCCGATAAAACTCTGCTAAAGTCAGAGATTCACATGGACAACTAAGTCCTGGAACAAGGATGAAAAATCCTTCGTATACCAATTACTCGAAAGAGAGTAAACTGGAACCGCAACTACAACAAGCAGGAACACAACAGCAGCAACACCGGAGCAACACCCACAACAACCCGGAGAAAAGAGATCCTTGTTATCTTTCGCTGAGGTCCATGAGACCCAAAGATAGATTTCGTATTAGTTGTAGTTATTTTTCGATGAGGTCCATTAGACCCAGAAAGCTCTTTTCAATGTGGTCCATTAGACCCAGAAAGCTCTTTTCAATGTGGTCCATCAGACCCAGAAAGCTCCTTTCAATGAGGTCCATTAGGCCCAGACAGTTCCTTTCAATGAGGTCCATTAGACCCAGAAAGTTCTTTTTCTTCTTTTTTTGTATTTGTTTGTTTAACACCACACCACGTCCCCTTTTGTAAATCCTGAAGAGGTGGCTTTTTTAAGACCACCGAAACTAGTCGAAGAAATAAAAATCCTCAAAAACAAACAAAACAACTTTTAATATTTTTGCTCGGTGATAAAGTATAGAAAAGTAAATAGAAAACGGTTTTTCTTTCAAAAGAAATCGAATACCAAGTGCTCTCATTTTCCAAATAAAAAATCTTGATTGTGTCGGCTTTTCTGTTGAATCCATCTCTGTCCAACGGAATCTTTGAAGCTGGAAACAGTCAAACTTACAATTTTTTTGATGAATATTGAACAAAGATATCGGACTGAATTGCGAAGAGCCAGTAGTATTCAGTGGAAATTTGCGGTTGTCCGCATAGTCTTCCAAGCGTAGTTCCTGAAAATTCGTTTGAACTTCTGCTACACATTACTTTTTATAGGAAAACAAACCTCCATAGATCTATTTCGATAGATGAACATTGCGGAAATGTTATAAAGTTTGGTTCTTATCTGTGTTTGAATGCCATTTCTGTTTACTGTATCCACTCCAGAGGTAGCATCAAATGAGTGCACAGTACCACCCCTTCCTGATGCCCAATGGAGACTTGCTTTCGAAGAAGCTACATCACCTCAAAATCAACACACATAATTTTTTAGATTCAACTATATCTAGTGATAAAACAAAAGAGGATAAATGTTATCCAAAGCCTCAATTCAGTGGCATACATTTGTAGAAAGATGACATTGTCCTTTAAGGAATATGTTTTCTATTCGATCTGTAATAGATCGATTGGAAATTCTTAGTAAGACAACAATAAACCATTTAATGTGGCATTAATAGTAACCCGAGAAGAATATGGGACGGTTTTATATGGAAACCGGCTGAATTTATAATTAATTTGTATCGTAAACCTTAAGGTAGAGCATCCGTTCCTGTCTTCAATGATGGGCGTTGGTGAATAATACAACTAAATGCCATCGTAGTTCCCTTATAACCAAGAAAATAAATTTTTAGAGGAAGAAAACTACGACACATATATGGGTTTTTAATGTCCCTTTTAAAGTAGGGAGCGGCTGGAGAAGTAGAGTAACTCCAAAAGTCAAACAACTAGGAATCTGTAGTTTTTGCTACTTTGAAATTGACATTGAAGAACATCAATTTATGCCAAACTAAAAAGTCTAAGAAATGACCCTAAGAAGTTTCTACCTGAATCATTAGAAAAATCAGTATCCAGATAAAGAAAGCATGATAAAGAATTGCACGACAGCTATGAATCATCAAATCTTGAATCTACTTATTATGGCCACGAGAACTGAAGGTTCTTTAATTTTCCTATTTGAGCAGTGGACCTCCTACGTCCTAATCCTTAAAAATCATGCTTTTCATTTGCTTGAGGCAGAACTTATAGGAAAACATAGATTGTCACTCATGCTGAAATTCATCGCAATGTTTACCATATTACCAAGAGACTTGAAAGATCATAAAATAAAGATTATCAAAGTAGATAACCTTCAGCTCCCTCCTATCCTTCAATATGATAATCGGGACTCACTAGGTATACAGGCTATTGAAGTCAGATTCTCAATATGGGCAGGTGATACGCTAGTCTTTAAAACCATTTCGAGGGAAGAAGTTTTTGATACATTTAAACATCAATAGTATTTCTCAAACCCTCCAGAAAACAATATTTTCGCACAATGCAAGTTCGGTTTTCTGACTCGTTTTCTTCCAATTGTACCTTTGATCTGCCTTTATTGAAAACTTAAGGTTCAGTCTTTTGTGAACCCGGTGGGTCATGATCATCAAACTCAAGGGTTCCGGGAGCTAATGATCATCAGTTTCATAATCTTTGCCTAGTGAACTTCGATCTCTCTGGAGAAAAAAATAAAGATTCCTACAAGAGTGTGGTTGGGTGGGTGTTGGTACTGGCATTGGATTTCGTATACCACACCCACGCTCATACCCACATCTCCCTCGGTACATGTCTTAGTAGATTAATTCTCAACTCTTTCCCTTGATACACGTACCCTCAACATGGCTTGGAAATGTTATTATTAATTTGAAAAGGAATCAGGCTCATGTTGAGAAGTCATGATACATTCAAGAAAGAAATTTACTGGGATCATTTTTTAGTTATCTTAAAAGGCATAGTAACATTAGCTTTAGTTAGCGATAAAACTATTTTTCTTCTTGGTTGCTGTTCGTCAATAGTTCAAAAATAGTAGAAAACTGGTCAAGTTTTAATTACACCAAAGGTGAAAGGCGAAGTACCTATGGTCAGTGTTTCCAATAGAAATCTAAAACAAAATGTACATGTACACTTTACTTATATCAGCAAAGTGTACGTTTACACTTTGTTTTTGGCACCAAAGTGTACAAAGCGTACTGAAGCCAATTTTTTTAATTTAAAAGACAAATGTATTGCTCGTTTTGCAGTGATGAATATAGAATAAAATCTAGAAAGCAATTAACAGGGACAACAGGATTGTGCAAGAGATATAAGGGTCACCTGCTTGAAAAATATTTGGCAAAGATTTTCTCGGAGTTTTCAATCAACTGAATTTCTTCATTTTGATTACAGTGCCGTCACCGTCACATCATGTTGTGTATGTGAATCACACCAAGCAGTGCGCAAATTTTATTGAAATGAAGAACAATGTAGCAACGCCTCTTATTCCGACCCCTTTGCATCCACATGCAAATAAATGATAAGTAGACATACTGTTTCATAATCTGACACAATATTTGTAAAAATGTGAGAAGAAAATGAGTTTGAACAACAAAAAGAATTCAAAGGTCATAGTCTAATATCTTATAAAGTAGGCCAAGTTCTAGAATCAAAGTGTAAATAGTTTTTGCAAAGTGTACACAGTACATTTTGGTTTTTAGAGCAAAGTGTAAATCAGAGTGTAAATCAGAATTAGCAGATGTTCTGCACATTTTACTTCTGCTTGGTACACCTGCTATTGGAAACACTGCCTATGGTTATGGGTGGCTTCCATAGTAGGTTTTGATCATTTGATGGCTCCGATTGAATTGTGATAGCATTAGTTTCACTACTAATGGCACTTCCTTCTGTTGCACTCCGGAGCTCCTTTAAAACTGCATCCAAATTTGGCGATAAATCATGAGTGATCGAGATAAAATCGGTAAATATAGAATTATCATTGTTGTCTGCTTCGTCCTCTAAATGAAGTACAGCGTAAGCTGCTTCAAACCGTTTTTTCTCTTCAAGCAATTGCTTTCTTTTATTTCGTATGAAAGAATCTTCAGCAAGACATGCATCAATCAAATCACATCGTTGAACGGAAATTTGTCGTAAACGTTGTTGGATATTAGGCCATAGATCAAATACGCAACTTGCACGTAAGAATAATGTAACATAGTCTATAAAGCGTTTGGTCAACATGTACCAATATGAGTATATACTAATTAGCATTTGTTTTAATTCTTGATCATCGGTTGACACTGTATTAAATACAAATATATTATCTTCATCATCATCATACCCAGGAACTTCTATTGTGGGAGGAGCTGTTGTCGCTTTAGCTTTGTTATTTTGTTCTAAAGGTTGTTTACATTTCTCAATTATGTCTGTATAGTAAGTATTAATTGTATACGGATCATTTTGATCCAGTTCAAGCAAAACTCTTAATTGATCATGCACTTTGCTTCTTGATTCATCGATGGATGATATGGAAACATGATGAAATACATTCATTATTTTTGATAGAAAAATTTGATTAGTGCATGCATTTCTTTCTGCCTTCGACAATTGGTTGGTTGTTGCACGAAAGCACTCATTAATGAGTTTTTCTGTGATATCCCATAGTTGACTAAGCTTCTCACATATGAATTGTTTTAGTATAGAACTAGAAAGAAAATTCGGTAGTTCTTCACCAGCATGTTTTGACAACTGTTGTTTAACTTTTGATCGATGTTCGGCAGAAAATAATTCCTTCCTTTGTTCTTTTAAGATTTCTTTATACACTATAAACTTTTGATGCAAAATATTAATCATACTTTGATGTTCACTACAATTTGAACCCATAAGCTCTATCCTTAAAATCTTTTCCACATAAAAATCCACTAATTCATTGTATTTTGCCACGCGTTCTGCGCTTGTTTTCAAATCAGGAGGAAGCATGTCTAGTTCTTTGTTAATCTTTGTTAGTCGACCTTGTATAGCTTCTCGTAATTTAGGAAAAGTCTCTTTCACACGTTCAGAGTACAAAGTTGCCAAACGGTTAATAAGTGCATCAACACCAAGGCAGTTCTGATCAATAGCTGTCGCTGCTGGATGTTGCCGAAAAAATTCTTTTTCTCGCTCACGCGCATCGTGTAAGGAAATGTTTTCATCTGTGCTACGATTTCGAACGGCAATAAAACCTAATTTCAGATGAGTAACGCCATCTCTATTCATCAACAATTGTTGTACCAGCATGTTTGAATTGACAGCAAGATCAGATTTTGTTATGACACCAATGGTGCGTTCCCCTGATGGATCCACGTCACGTGCTAATGAGATAGATTCAACTACTGCAATATCAAGATTAGCTGGGAAGACACATAAAATAACGCAACCTTTTTGACGAATATATTTATTAATTAAATTTTTTGTTTGTTCTTGGATATTATGTGGTTGGTCTTTTAGAGCATAACGTGCGATACCAGGCAAATCGACAACTGTTAAATCCCGTGCATGAGGATCTTCGACTTCCAATTCGATCAGGTCTTCAACAATATTTTTATGATCACCGGCTAACTCCTTGGTTGCTTGCTCAATATATTCGGGCATGTTCAAGTTTTCCTCGTCTAACAAAACTCTTCGATTATCATTATATAAACGGTACACATTTCGTTTATCAGATTTACGTAATCTTAATACTAATGGACATCGAGTAACAATACCATTGCCTTTTGGAAGTTCAACCAATGATAATGCTTCTAATAATGTCGATTTACCACTTGATTGGTCTCCAACTACGACAACATTGGGAAAAATAATACCGTCATTACTCGGTGATAATAATGGCCGAACTTGATCTATTTTGTCCATAAGGGGACGAATATTTTCATCATAGACCTTTTCAAATGTATCCATGCTGTTGGGGCCTTTTTCACTCAACTGAATAGATAACAGAGAATATAATTAAAAAAGCTGTTAGCGTAATCCCTACGGGATTAAAATGTGAAACACGACATAGCTGCTTTCATTGATTCCAATAAATACCTTTGAAATTCGATTTCTAAGGTGTATAGTTAGATTGCGGTTTCTATTCTTATGAATATCTGGTAATCTTAATAGATCTTTTTGTTTTATTGTTGAGTAACACTATCTTTCTTGAAATTGTCTGCATGAAATCTGAGAAAATGATGAAGTACTTTGCATGTGGATAGTAATTTACATGTCACGCCTTAGTACGAATTTGGTATTTCCTTTCTTTTCAGATAAACCGATTCATTTTTATTTAAAAAAGAGTCGAAGATTTAATTGTCATGTAAGTAGTGGATTTATTATACGAAAATGTTTGTACTGACTTAATGACGAATGAAATTAATGAAGCTTGGAAGCAGAGTGAATGTAGATTTATCTACATCTACTGCTTTTGTAAATTTATTATCATTTTTTGTTTACTAATGTTCATGATACGTATTATTTTATTTTATTTAAGTCAATAAAGAAAATAGCTGTAAACTGTGTCAATTAGTAATAGTAGTCATTTTTAATTTTGGTCCATTGATGATGTATTATTTAATTGACTCGAAACATTAGTAATAGCAGTACTATTTATATGTTTGCTTTGTGTGACGGGAGAATCACCTGTCGGTAACGGTCTGTGATAGGTAAATCGCCTGTCGGTAACGGTCTGTGATGGGTAAATCCCCTGTTCGTAACGGTCTGTGGGGTGGGAGTGGGGGGGTCCAAATTTCTACCCTAAACACTTCAACACTCCTTTCAGGTCGTGTTTCACAAAACTAATTTTAGGAGTCCAATTTATTCAACCCTGCAGTGAATACTGTAGTCACGAGAAGCATAAACATCCCGAGCTATTCATTCAAAACTATTATGCAACAATAGTGCATATGGGTGTGAGTGTGTAGCTACTCAATGAAAACTTGTGAGAGCTAAAATGGATTCAAATTTTAACAATCCTCTGACCATCATCAAAATTCATAGCCTAATTATTCTACAACAGAATGAAAATTTTAAACGATTATTATAATCATTTTCTGATAGGAACGATGCTAATTCGGATGAAATTACATTTTATTCTTTTCCTTCAAATCAAATAATCATATCGATTACATTTAAAACAGACGCTTAAATATTCAGCCATCAGAAAAAGCAAAAGAGAACGGCAAAAAAGACAATTTTCAAGAATATTTAAGCAAAACAAAATCAAGGATGACGTCTAGGGCACAAATAAATAGTATTGGAGCGTTGAACATCGCTCATTCAATGTACTTCATTGAGATCGTTACAATTACAATTTGAATTTCGTTTTGAAACAACTACGGTGAAACTCCTCATATTTTTATAACATCAGGCTGATTTCCGTTGATTTTGTACTCTGTTGGACTGCATTGTTAACAGTAATATGAAGCAAAACTATACAGAGCTTTTTTAGATGCAAATAAGATGGAAAAATCAATTAAAATCAATTTTTTCGCGTTCTTTTTCAACGGTAATTATTTGTCTCGATTCAGCCCTCTGATTAATGTGTTTCCATGTATTATTATCTGTGGTGTGGGTGCGAGTTTGACTAAGAGCCGTCGGCGTATGTATCATTGTTCTTTGAGTCGCACTCACACTCATTCAGCCACTTCTCCCAAGCTTACTAACAATGACACGAAATATAGTCACATCTCTGCTCAATGTTCCTTTATTTATCTAACCAGTCGACCAATCAAATTTTAATCATGACTACCCTGTAATGCACTGAAGCGAGATCAATTTTACTCTCTCTTGTGGATTGACATATGAAAGTCAGCACCTAAGTCATGAGAAATGGATCAATTTTAGCGGTAAACTGATGTATTTATCAGAACCGTCGGTTTGCCCCGATAAACCATCAGTTTCAGTTATTACTGCGGTTTATTATTGATTTTGGCGGTAAGCCATGGTTTACCGAGAATTTTCCGCTGAAATATAGAAAACTAATGGCTATACAGAGGACGTGGATGTTGTCTGTAATCATATGAAAAGTGTTTTATTCCATCTTTCTTGGAACACTTTTATTCATCATTGATTTTGAATTCTTAAAGAGATGGTTCACGGATTTTCACGAGATCTTAGTGTTATACGGTTTATGAGGATTGAGGTGGGTCTGTGCCAGTGTGGATGGAAGTGTGATTCAGTTTTCTGTCTACATGTGTAAAAGTTTGGATTGAGGCGCCTCAGTGTTGATGTGATGAAGGCCTGGGGACATTAATTAGTTCCGGATGCGTGTGTGTTCGTCGTAGGATGTAGATAAATGTTGGCGTCGATGCTGACGAAGTAAAGATTGGCACTCACACCAACACTGCATCCTCACAGATTCACACCCACGTCCGTGCGATATCTACCTATGCCCCAAAACATCCAAAGATCCATGGCTTTATATGTTAGTGAGCTTGCCACGCATTACTGAAGTCTATCTCTTGTACAGAATCTGATCTCGAAAACAGTTCATTGTTTGGAATACTTCTCGGGTAAGTAGCAGAAAAATAGGAAACATTAGAACAAAAATCATGCTCTTTGTTTTTGTTCATGCATACCAATCCTAGTTTTAACTAGAGGCCCAAAACTTTGGAAAATTAACGGCTAAAATCAGATATTTATATCTAATAATAATTTTAGCCTCCTGCATCAAGAGAAGTGTGAAAAATATCATTAATGATTTATCCTAAGTAATTACTGAGTAACTTATGACACTCTTGGACTAATAAGTTCTATGCTATATATGTGCGGATAGGTGTGAAAATCACAACCTATTCCGATGCTGCTCTTAGACACAAGTAGAGCGGCGTTACCGTCACTAACCCTCTATTGAAAGGATTTGATGTTGTTGAAAAAACGATGCCAGACCAAGAAGACATATGAAAGGATCTACTCGTACGCAAGTGAAAGAAAAAATAACATAAAATAATTTTCAAAGTTCCGAAAAAAATCGAATCTCTCGATGGTTTTTATTGCCTCTTTATCTCACCTGTATTCAGTATTTCTGCTTTATTAAGCTTGTCTTGCGCATATTCGCTATACCATTCATATTGTGAATGTATTCTCTGTACACCTTTCGAATCATTAGTACTGTCAGTGTTTAATTTATATTTTGTTATTAGCTCTAGCACTGCATCCAGGAGTATTAAAAGGTATCAATGTTCGGATCGAGCGATGATAAATAAAGAAAAATCGTCAAGTGACATGAAAAACTAAAACATGTCACCAGTCAGATGAATACCAAG
>OENT01003821.1:0-10367 GCA_900239685.1 Rotaria macrura | reverse complement strand
GAAAGACAAAATACGCTGGTATACGCAGAAAAATGCGTACTATCTTTCTAGGATACTGAGATCGAGATACAAGAAGGGGCCGATTTGTGGCCTTATCCGGCGGTGTCCTTTATTGCTACACACTGCAAAAAATAAAATAATGTTTCAAGCTATTTGAAGTTTTAAAGTATGTGAGTACGATAGTAAGATGTCGTCTCTGTCAATTTTAACAATTATCACGCAGTTATTATTGAATAATTTGATCGAAAACATAATTTATGCTGATGAATTCTTTCATGCACTTCCTGCTTTTTCATAAATGATATTCGCTTTAGCTACATACAAATGTGATATTTTTAGATTAGTGAAAAGATTTTGATTGTTTCTAGGCGTAGATGTGTAGATAACAACAGAAAAATGTTCTAAACAAGACAACGAGAAGAAACATCGCTATATCGTACTAAGAAGTGACGAAAGAAATCCCCCGGTGTCGAAACAGATACCGGTAGCACTGATGTAAAACGACTGTCCATATTATTGAGAATAGTTTCGACTATTTCGAGTCAATTTGCCTTCTAATTCGAAACGAATATTTCGCGTTATCGAAGAAAGTTTAAATGATCAATAGTAGAAAAAATACAACTAATATATGAATTTGTTTCGTTTCATATTTATTCAAATTTAATGAATAGAATCAAAATTAAGTAACAAATGGTAGTTGAAATGAAAGCTTTGCATGCTCCTCCACTTTAGTTTGCATTAATTCCTTTTTTGAGGTTATAAACATTTATATTATAACTGCATCTTTTTTTGTTGATTCTTCGCATGAGATAACGAACATGCGTCGAATATGATTCTTTTACAAAACGAATATGTTATTCTCACGTGCTATCATGCGTGGATTATAAACAGAATGTATCGAAAAGAAAAGAAAAACATGAAGACAGGGAGAGAAACGATGAAGCAAGCAGAGGAGCTAACCATGTTTAGATACATTCCAAGTGATTGACATGACAAGAAATGGTTACTCTCATATTCTTTCAGTTGAAGAATTGAATAGATAAAATAGTTTGTGAATATTGTGGCATTTATAAAATTCTTGAAACCACTGATGCAGGTTGATATGTTGCCAAAATTGAATAATCAAAAAGGACTGATTCGTTCGTTTTTTTTCTCTTCTTTCATAATATTCATTTGTAAGAAAGTTAAAATTCAACTTTTAAATATTGAATAATTGAATAAAAAAAGAACAAAACACCAGCTTGTTTAGGTATCATTAACAAAAACACCATCAAAATCAGAAATGAACACGTTATTGTGTGAATTTGACATCAAAATTTAACAGTGTAAAATTTTTCAATAAAACACAGAATTCTATTTTTTAAGATATTCAATCAATGAACAGCGCCTCGAAGTTGAACAAAACGATTGAAGTTGTTACTTTAACAGTAGATTCTACTTCTAATGGAAAGCGAGTCAGAACTAGTGAATGTCAATCATGTATCGCTCAATGCACTTGCCGAATCATCATCGAGAATAAGGTTAGTCGATTTTTTCATCATCTTGATAAATTTTATTCGTGAATTACAATGACTCACTCTTTTAACGGTACATCCCTTCATTGCTTTGTTCACGAGAAGCTTGTGAGTTGAAATTCGACAACTACTTTCGATTGATTCAACCGACACAATCATTAGATTTTTTTGTGTCGGTTGATATTTTTTTCAATAATCTTTGAACCTATTAAATTCAACACCCGTTATAGTTCAATGTTCAAGAAGAAAGTTTTTTTCTCTTGAAATTCTCAGACTAGCTTTGCCATATTAATCTTTTTTAATTCGATATTTTGAATAGATGACAATCTTTATAAAGACATTGTGTACACGTTCAAAGAGGGGAAAACATTTTTATTGCAATCAGTCGCTTTTGATTTTAGGTAGTTATTTTGAAGTAAACTGAAAGAATCTAAACTAAGTTTTACTAAGTTAATCTCTGCAAGCGTAGATTAAGTCTATTTGACATGAGAAACTCTCTTCGTTTTTATAATTAACATCGATTATAGGAAAGAATCGAGTTTGATATTTTAAGTCAGGTTTTGCGATATCTGAGTTACAAAAACTGTTCTCTGAAACTGATCTGATCTTGTTCGATATCAATCTTTAAACTCGTGTGCTTCACAGTTCGTCTATGAAGAAGGGGATGATTTAATGTAACGACAGAACAGAACAGAAAAAATTCCATAGAAGTGATATCATGAATCTTCGAAATTAACAACAATGTCCAAGAAAAACATAAGAATTATTGCGAGAGCGAAAGAATACAATTAAATGAAACGAACATTAAATACGAGCAGTGAAAATAACTAATTATACCGCAAAATATTGATGCGTTACATGCGACATTGAAAGTAAACTGTTTCATGAAGCATTAAGTACAGCATTCACTGAACCAATCGCTTCAGAAATTTCGAGACAAAGAAAAAGAAATTTTCCATTTCCAGAAACATTTCACATTTGCTAACTTTTGTGCACTTTTGATTTTCAAAAGTTCAAGTTATTTTTGCGACTATGACGATTTAACGAATGAAATCTGTAAGATGATTTTCTTGTATACTGTATTTTATTAGATTTCATCAACAACACATGAAAGAAGAAGTACTGCTTCAACGAATATTAAACAACATTCATCAACATCAAAAGTCAACAACTTTAGGAAGAAAAATTTAACGGTAACTTTGTGTTACATTGGAATATTCGCGCAATTGACACACGATTCAAAAGGGAACTTAATTAGATAGGAAAATTTAACGAAAATATCGAGTTTAATCCTTTTCTAGTCAAGAATTACAAGTCTCTTTTACTTTCCAGTAATCAGTTGGGTGTAATCATTTTTCTCTTATTTTACGACGAACCCTATTTTCATAAGCGCATATGTGGTTCATATCTTACTCCATAGATCAATATCCGAAATCTATTTTTCAGTTGAATAGATTGAATCTGGCGAGGCTATATTTTTCTATTAATCGTTTTAAATCCAATTCAGAACTTCTACGTTTTAAAGTCTTTCATGAAATACCAATACTTTAATCTGAAGTTCATCTGTGTCTTCGTATATCTGGTATTGTTCTCCGACGTAGTTTGAAAGGATGATTTTACATTTAGAACATTATGACTTTGTCTAGTGACAAGTTGAGTAGCAATGGGGATCGCATTTATAATTATTCGTGAAATATTCATTTGTTTTGTCACAACTATCGTTCTATCTTTATCTATCCGAATAAATAAGAAAAAATGAAGTTAATTTAATGCGGTCATTCAGATGTGCTTGTGATAGTCGACTTCGGAAACGATAGACCTTTAATTTTTGCTGATAACAGAAATTTGATGAATTGAATTTGAAGATAAACTATATATCGATTGAAATAATGAAGTTTCGATTTGTAAATTACTAAATGTCAATTATTCGTGTGTATGAATAATGATTCTAGTAGTCGAATGCAATCACATGTTTTCTTATCAAAATTTCAGTCGATGAAAAACAATTACGTGATCATCGATTGTTTGGAGGGCCTCAAAAGACTGCCAAACAACTCGGTACAATGTGTCGTTACGTCTCCACCATATAATAAACTCGGTCTACGACAAGGCCGCTCATACTTAGGACAAATTATTTACGATACATACAATGATAATATGGATGAGCATGAATATAAACAATGGCAATGCGATCTGTTGAATGAAATCAATCGAGTACTTACACTTGATGGTTCTCTATTTTACAATCATAAAGATCGTCGATATTGTAATCGTGATTATCCTCCTGAAGAATTTCTTCTGCGAAGTAATTTACGATTATATCAAACCATTATTTGGGATCGAGGCAGCACTGTAAATCAAAATCCAGCATATTTTCGGCCAAATCTTGAAAAAATTTTCTGGTTGACCAAGTCTTCATCAACAACATCGCCGGTGCCAAAATTCTATCGTGATCGACTACCCGAATCATTTAAAAGTTCGATCTGGCGAATTCCACCAGAGAAACATAATAAACATCCAGCACCATTTCCAGCAATTATCGCCGAAATTTGTATATTAGCAACAACCGATGATGGTAAGTGGAAATTTATATTTAAAAAATCTACGTTTTATGAATGAATTCAATTGAGTGAATCGACCAATTTGTCACATTTTGACGAGTATCAAATTCGATGAAATAATGACCTTCATCGTAGGAAACATTCAGACTGCTGATCGATATCAATGTTAATTTTTCATTCTAGAACCTCTAGATAAAAAGGAATCTTTTCTGTCTAACTTAACTCATCCCAGAGTTCTAAAATAGGACTAATAGGTTTTTCATAAAATTCTAGAAACATTATCTTTTATTCAGTTATAACTTTGTCTATATTGATCTATGGACTCGAACCTTCTTACTCACATGATTGATGTTGGCTTCTTTCGTGACTTCTTTGATCCCATCAAGAGACATTCTACTATAGAAACTCAAGGTTCTTTTATGAATTTTCTTTTTTTATAGTTCGTTCTTGGAAAATATGCTAAAACATAATTTTGCCAGAATTAATATTTATCGAAATAGTTCAAATTTACAGTTATGCAGTGCGATAAATAAGACAAACAATGGATCGTTCTCAGAAAAACAAAGTCGTGACAGACCTTAGTCTATACATGTATCTAGAACACACAATTGTATATTCTGATTCCAATTCTAGTAAAAGTAGTAATGATTCGAAAGCAGCTCAAAATCGATCAATTAGTGATTGTCGAACGTAATGGAACGCTCAGATCTATATTTTTTTCATAAATTTTTACAACAGTTAAGTGACGAATAGTTCTCACATCTGCACCGATAAATTATAGTCAAAAATTTTCACCGTTTTGTAGTTCCATTTCCAAAAGAAGAATTGTGAAGAGACTACGCGAGCTGTTATAAAACACTATTCATATCACGATTGGATCATTAAAATATCTTGAAAAACAACAAGCTTATACAACATACTTCTATCAATACTAATTTCCTATCAACAAGAAAATGAGAATTTCGAATACTTTTCAGTCGTTTCAAGAAACAATGCTTTGAGCTCATGTTGTATCAAATATATCGATTAGATATAATTATTAGACAAACATATACAGTTTAACTGGAAGGAAACTTCCTCAAGTATTGTTTCCCAAGCAGTTCGATGCAATAAATCTATCTTCTTCATTTCTTACGTATTGTATTCTCGAAAAAATCTAAATATTAAATTTTCACAAAGGCACCTAATTTAGAATTAGACTTTCAAAGTCAATGCTAGTTCTATAGGAAAATAAATCGTATTCGATAGTTATCTTGTTTTCAAGGCATCGACAAATCTTACTTAACAAAAGCAACAGTAAACGGTTTTTGGTTGCATCTGTTTACTTTCTTTTCATTTCGAACGAGGATAGTTCGCTGATTATTCGGAGATTGCAATATTAGAAAACATTTCATTCGTATCAAGTTTTTAATAGAAACTGGTTGATGATTCATTTTTAGGAGATATTGTTTTGGATCCATTTGCTGGATCTGGTACAACACTTTTAGCTGCTGCTAATCTCAAGAGATTTTTTATTGGATTCGACATCAGTAAAAATTATCAAGGCATGTTCAAACAAAGAATGATCAATTCAAATCGTCAAGTACAACTATGGAACGAAATGTTCCTTGTAGAAAACATTCTGGATCGTCGAATTCGAAACGGATGTGTTGAATATCTTTTGAAATGGAAAGGTTTTACTGACACAGAGAACACAGTGAGTAAAAATACTTTTTCCTAACACTTATTACTTTGTTCAACAATAAATGTGAACTTCATAAAATAATATATATTTCACTTCGTAAGAATACTATTGATCAATCTTTTATCAAGGATTTGTATACTTAACTAAGTTTGGATGTAAATTTCTATCTAGTGAAAATAATAATAGAAACACGTTCAAAGTTCATTGAGATTCATTATAGCGCTAAATATTCACTTCACATTAATGGAAGAGTTTGGAATCAGCATTGCACCGAGCCATAAGTGCCGACTTGTTTTAGCAGACTCTGTCCAGTTCTCTAACAAGGTTTTATAATAGAAAATATAGTATAAGATTTAAATTTTCCAATTTAAATTTTTAGTGATTGACGAGAATAATTGACTAAAGCTTATATCGTAGTTCTTGGAAATTCAACGGTCAAATCTATAGACGTAACGACAAAGCTTTCCACAAAGAACGATATTAATTATTCTATGTAGACTTATTGACTCTATTAAGAGTTGAAAACCGCAAATTTCTATATAAAAATTTTCCCAAAATATTCTTCTTTCGTTTAATTTGACATAGATGTTAGTATTCTAAAAGAAAAATTGAAATTATATCTCTGCACCGTATCGCAAGCTGTGAACGATAGGTTCAGCGACAATTTTGAATGAATCAATGTTTTCGAAAAGTAGGAATAACATCAAAAGGACCTTAAGTACATATCACAAAGCATGTACATTACAATGGTAGCATTGCTTTTACTTACACATCAAAATTTGACTTCTCTCAGATGTGTGATAGTGATTTCTAATAATTGTTATGAGGTACTTTGTGGATTGTATTGTCACTATTTATTATGTTGGATAAAAAGTTCTCTGCGAACTAGATCGTTTGAAGAGAACAAGGAGTAACGAGGTTCCACTTAAGACAGTGAAAATTTTTACAAAAATTAAGTAAAAAAATTCATTTTTCCGAACGATCATCTATCGAGGAATACTTTTATTCAATGAAGTCTTTTTTCTAACTTTTAGAATAAAAATGTACTATATTTTGTTTATTTTTTTATCAGTGGGAAAATGAGAATAATTTAAATTGTCCGGATTTACTCGAACGATTCGAAATGACATTGAAGAAGAAGAAGAAAAACAAACAATTCGTTTCATTAAATCAGAATTATTCGGCTACAGCTCTTGAAAACCAAGTAAGTCAATTTTATGAGCGTATTTTGTTAGATAAAACAGAAAAAAATGGAACTGGTGAATTTTCTTTTACTCTTTAAGTATGATGAAAATGTTTTTTTTTGTTGAGCGGCCTTGATGAAGTTCCGCATCAAACCTTATTCGATCGAAATGTAATGAAAAATGAATTTAATAAAATCTTTATTACATCATACGTATGGTTTGAGTTGCATAAACAATTCAAAGCAAAGATTTGTCGGATAAGAGAATTCCAACTATTCTGTTCCGATGACAAAGAATAGCAAATTTTGAGTACTATTGAAAAAGTAAATGAGTTGAATGTTGGTACTTATTTGTCATGCGAACTTAGTACTGAGTTGATTTCAAACGAAATATCGGGCTAACGGCGTCTTAGCTCTTCACTAATTTCTCCAAACGAAAATAGATTTGTAGAATTTTCATGAGAGTGCCTTAATAAACATCTCGTTGGGTATTTTCTAAAATAGAAATTGACATCGCTGATTTATCCATTTAGTCACGTGCTCAAAGGATGAAACGAACTTCTTCTGAATCGTCCCAAGAAGCAGATGTTGATCAAAGGTCAATCAAACGTCGTTATAATCACCGTACAGCTGTAAAAAAATCTTCATCGAAAATGTGATTGTTTTCAAGCTCAACGTACAATCCGATCAATTATGTGGATAACCATCCATAAAAATTGTTGATTATGATTCGTTTCACAAATTAACTGAATCGATGCTTAGTTCACTTGAATAGTACACTATACTTTCTGCCTTTACTTGTATTTTCATTTGTATCTTTTTCAACATGTTTTTTTTACAAGTTTTTGCTTATTCATCATTGTTTTTTGAGTCTTGTGAAAGAAAAAAAAACATTCTTTTGTATCAATAAACTTTTTCATTGTGTTATTGAAGGAAAAGAACGAAAGATTGACCGGTAGGTTAAAAGATTGTTATTAATGGCACAGGAAATACTTCATATAATTTGAACTACGCCAATAAAAGTGTCATGCTGTACAGAGTCTTTCATTCAACATCTAGCTATTCAAAAGGAAAAGAATGTTTTGTAATTTGTTTCTCAAAAAGCATTCACCATATTGTGTCATGAGAACAGAAATATGCAACGCAATCTTGTGAACTCATTAGAATGATAAATATTGCAGATTTCACTTCAAGCATAAATATTTTCTATAACAACTAATTTGAGAATTAGGCCGTCAACGTTCACTGGGAATTCCCTAGAATGAATCAGTTGAATAACCGAACAGATGTGAGCTAAAGAGAGCATATGGACATGAAGTCTACAGAGTAATAGATATATTGTATTCTGTTTAACACAAGACTGTATATTCAATAGTACTCAACTATGATCCTTCCAATGTATGTATTATGTTAGTTGCTATTCTTATACTTGCGAGTGTCACGATTCACGTTTTCCGTGAGATATGTTATGAAGGAGCTGAAACCTAAGAGCTGACACACCGAATTATGTTTCCTTAGGGAAACTTGCATTATCAATGATTCAATGAATTTCATTCCGTTGTATCAATTAATGAACTACTTTGTCTTCATTATTTTGTAATCGTACAATTATAAAAGCGTGTAATCTTTTTATGAACACAAAATGGTCGATCTTATATTTTCGTGTTTATTATAGTTTATCCTCAATAACTAAACATCGCTACAGTTTCTTTTCCGCATGAGCAACATTTACTTATCTCAAAAGCAGACTAAAATAACTCAGGCATTTATTATAGTCTTATTTTGTAAGTAAGGAGGTAGCAAACCTTAAGTCTCACTTTTCGATATGGCATACTTTGGATTTGATTTTGATTTGGTTAACGGTTTTCTATATAGGATATCGATTATGAAATCTGTTTCGTATTTGGAATTCGTCTCGGACTTGGATTTCCTGACTAATATTTGAATTTGATTTGAGTTTATAACCGAGTATTTCTATTGACTATGAAATGGATCATGTAAGACGTCATCGACAAAGTTCCACTTAAATATATCAGAGAAACATTCAAGAGAGTATACATATATTGTTATTTGATATAGACTGACAGTTTGCTATTTGGATTTCTTTGTTGACAATCGTCAGATATATAGTTTTTGAGCCGATAAGAATCACAATATTATAAAAGTATTTACGCAAGCTTATCCCTAAATCAAATCCGTATTCAAAGTCCAAACAATATTGAAACTTAAGCCTCGAAATTCAAGTTCTATTCAAGGTTTTTTGCATATCTAGGTATTGCCAGTGCATGAAAACATTGTTAAATATGCCTGGTTATTTTAAATCCCTAGCATTCAATTAGACCCATTCACATTCATTCGAATTCAGCTTACACGATTTCGATGTAGTTTTAGCCATTTTGAGCCCACCCCTAGCATTTTGAATGGCTCAGAATGAATTTTCTCCCCTTAATTTTATGCCTAGACAAAAAATAGATTTGAAAAACAAAGACGACAGCTTTGTAGAATAGATAACTCTTTATTGAATAAACGTAAAGCGGAATCCCTTATGTGTTGAGAAATTCTACGGAAAGATTTGAAAAAGTTAACCTGTTCATTATACTTCCGTTGTTATATCTGGACTAATTCTCATATTTTTTCATGTTTCCTATTTTCTATTTCTCTTATCGTTGCTAAGATTGCTTATATACACATTCAAGCATAAACATGAAGTGTGGATGAGTGAGTCGTTCCATCATAGATTCATATCTCTTAGTACACACGCCTACTCCCATCAAAACTATAGTGTAGAACAGATTAGTAGAAGAATAAAACCTTGAAGAGTTTATGAAAGTACAGCATATAATAAACCCTTACAGGTACTACTTGCGTCATTATAGCCCTGAAAGGATTCATGAAGTATTTCAGATATGATGAGGGTGTGGATGTGGGTCAGGGTTTATGTGTTGGCGCCTCATTATGCATATATACTCGATTGATCCAGACTAGAACCCAAAGTCTCACCCACACGCAGTGATACCAACATCAATGCACTCACAAACTGCTGAAAACGACCAATTTTCACCTTTTTTGTGCATTTAAACGCGTGACGAATCATCGGACTATCTGGGTGATCAAAGAACATTCCTTTGTAAATACTTTTAATTTCAATATGCCGCTTCTAAAATAACTGCAGCTACTTTACCTTTTACTTTAGCGTGCTGTATATTCTAATTTTTACCTGAGAATAGTTTTGATTTTAGCTGCGAAGGGCACAAATATGCATCTAGTAATATAATAGAATAGAAATGTGAAAAATTAAAGTATTTTATACCCACGGAAAAAGAATTCGATACAGAAACGCGGTTATTTGCGTTTTTCAAAACCGCGTTGTTATGATCTTCACCGTTTGTGAGATCATTTCGTCATTTCTATTCTTTTCATGTTCG
>OENT01003819.1:0-10371 GCA_900239685.1 Rotaria macrura | reverse complement strand
TTTTTTGCCATTCGATAGAGCATGCAAAGACGCAGGGCATCTCGTGCTCCGATTTGAAAAAAAGTCCATTCTGTAAGCCAAAAAAGTTTCCACAATGCAAAGTCCCTGAAAAAAGGTCAAAGAACTGCAAGTGAATTTTGTAGGCGATATTTTTTGGAAATAAAAAAAAGCTTTTTCAAAAATCGGAGCACGAGATGCCCTGCGTCTTTGCATGCTCTATCGAATGGTAAAAAAAATTTTTCGAGAAAACGTGGTTGAAGGCAAAATAATTAGGATGGAAAATGGAAAAACAGGATTTTGGGAAAAATGTAAAAACATTTTTTCGAAAATGTTTTGCTTTTTTTTTAAATTTTCTGCAATTTTCACGCTGTTTTTGAAAAAACTAACGTAACTCGTCCTACATAACTTTTAGTTCTGCACACGCTGAGCGCTTAATTAATTGTTAATTAAATAATTAATGAATCAGTAATTGGAGATCAAAGACCTAATTATACTGCCGTTTCTCTGAAATGCATTGATAATTGTAACTAAAAATGCATGTAAATCTGTTGTACTAATATCCGCAGTGATTACAACTGTTTCGTGCTGTTATATATGATAAAATAATGCCTTCTACGTACAAGTAGATGTCGGTGAATATTGGACAAAGATCAAATAAATCACTATTATCATATGTATCGATAACATTTGAAGAATTATCGACCATACGTTTTCTTTTTCTTTCCTTTGTTCAAAGTAAAATTTTATATGTATACTCTCATTTATCCAATTGTTTCAAGCGTAATTAAAGATTGAAAATACATGGGAAACAAGAAGAATGTAAAGCGGGAGGTGATACAAAGCAATGCTCGAATGTAAATAAAAATTTTCTCATGTTATATGTTCTCAACAATTCTCAGCCAAAAAATTGGCTCGCCAGAGACAATTACCTGCGAAACCGTCAAGTTCTGTTACATCAAAAATAGATCCTCGAGCTGCAATTACAATAGCCTCTTCTATACATCAGTCATTACCATCAAAGGAAAAAATCGAAAAGAATAAAAAGATGAACAACGTGCCAAATCAAACAAGATCTGACGTAAATGTACCCATGGATGGATACACGATAATTCAAAATCAAATTCTGCATTCTCTCATGCGTCAAACAAAGTGTCAAAGCTGTGAAAACGTATGGAATGGTGCAATGACCACGAAAAAGCGCGAGGGTTTGTTTCTGATACTTTGCTTTGAGTGTGCGACATGCAAAAACATAATCACTATAGGTAAATGAATGCTTGTAACCATTCTAACTATCTCCATTATGTGAATGTATTCTTGTTTTCAGAAACAAGCCCGAAGATTGTTTCAACCGAACGCGGGGACGTGAACGTGAGAGCACAAGTAGCTGGACATTTGTGTGGCATTAGACATGCTGGATTAGCAAAACTCCTTGGTGTCCTGAATTTGCCAAGTTCGGTTCAAGATGAAACATATTCAAAGTGGGATAAACAACTGCTGGAGTTTGTTAAATCTACACCCGAGAAGTCGATGGCGAGAGCTGTGAAAGATACTGTTGCTACCGCCAATACGACAGATTTAACTGTCAGTGGAGGTGGCTTTTGGCAAACTCGTGGCTTTCAGAGTTCGCATAGAGCAGCAGCTCTTTTATCTTGCACAACGGCACCACAAGTCCTCGATATTGAGAAGTGTAGCAAGACATTCAATGTTTGTATGGGTGAGTTTTCTTTGATTTCTCCTCGATACAATAATTTCTCTCTTTTCAGGTGCACTTTCTATCAAAAAGTCTGATCGAGGAAAGTACAATAACATTATCAAGTCCGATCGCTGTGTAAAAAACTTTGATAAAAGCTCTGGTACTATGGAAGTGACTGCCGTACTCAATATGTTCAAAAGATCAGTGTCCAAGTACGGAGTTTATTACAGAAAATATATCGATGATGGTGATTCCAAAACACACAATATCCTGTCGAAAAATGCGCCCTATACTGGTAGTTTTTCATAACAGATCTCGCAATCTTAGTTCTAAAAATATGATATTCTTATTTCGTTTCCAGATAAACCAGTGCAGAAAATCGAGGACTTGAATCGCTTCAGCAAAAGAATGACACGCGGTTTGGACACAATAAGGCGCGAGTACCGAAGAAAGAAATTATCAGATGGCAAAACGATTGGTGGTAAAAGTCGTCTGTCTGGTGAGTATTGCAAGCACGGAAGGCTTCGATGTCAAATGAAAGGCGTTCTTATTTTATTTAGCTCAGACTATAATTCGGCTTCAGATGACATTTGCCTCAACCATTCGAAAGTACAGACATGACTTGGATTTGTTACATACAAGGTCCTGGGCAATATTCTGGCATAAATACTCTACGAATGATGACCCACGTCATAACTCTTGCAGCGATGAATGGTGTGGCTATTTAAAATCTGTTCGCGATGGAACTTCGTATGACCACACGTCTCATGCATTGCCACGGCCTGTTCTCGATGCAATCAAGCCTGTTTTCGATAGCTTATGCTCAAGAGAAAGCCTGGCACGTGTTGTGAATGCGTCTACCCAAAACTCAAACGAAGCATTTCATTCGCTGTTATGGCTAATGTCACCAAAGCACAAAGCTTCATCCGGAACCCCTTTTGAAATTGCCTGCCATTTGGCTGGTATAATTTTCAATGATGGTTATTCGGCATTAGGTACAGTGCAAAGGACTAGTATATCAACTATACTAAGTGTCAATTTAGAATTGTCATCCTCAATATTTGTTTTATCTTTTGACAGGAGAGATTTTTCATGTTATGTGTGGTTACCGTGGTTCCTATACAAATCGCGCTATGGAATCTTTCAACAAGAGCCGACTGCACGCTGAAGCGAAGCAATTTAGCAGACAAGAAAAAGCAGCATCTGCCCGAGCAACATCATCAAACAATGACAAAAAGGACGATAGCTTGGTTGACAGCGTTGCTGATACTGATGATGGCTATCACGACACGTTTTGTTCAACTGATGGAACATCTCAAACTGATCATCCATCATTTGATGACGATGGACGCCCCTCTACCGATGATTATTCAACGTCTAGGGATGAACAGTCAGACAGTGAGGATTATACTTATTACAATCCTAACGATTCGAGAAAATGGACTGAACAGTGACTTTTTATGTAAGACTGTTTTCTTTTTTAATTTCATTAAAAAAGCGTGGTACATAGCTTGGGCGTATAATATCTCGTATCTTTGCTATCAAAAGCTGCTTAGAAGTATAAAAATCCTTCAAGTGACGAATTTTCTCTAAAAAACTCAAAAATCGTGTTTTTTTCGGAAAAAATCGTTTTTGGCATAGGGGACCTCTCAAAGATCACCAAAAATTTCGGTCAAAAAATGGTCTTCGGAAAAAAAACTATAGTGATTCTGAAAGAGCAGAACATGGGCTATCACCTCATGGTGTTATCTCAATTTTCATTTTTTTTTGCCGAAAATCGACTTTTTTTGAGGGGCAGGGGGCCTTAAGAATGAAATTTCCTTCATGTAAAGCCATAAATACGAGTTGTAGATGAGTTAGATGGTCTTCGTATGATTTGGAGAACATGATGATATCATCGAGGTAGATAAGAGAGAACTGACGACAGCTCTTCAAAGTGTTTGACATAACTTTTTGAAACGTAGGTGGTGAATTTTTAAGTCCCATAGGAAGCACATTGAATTGGTATAGTCCAAAAGATGTAACGAAGGCGGTTTTGTCCGTATCGGCTTCATTTATAGGGATTTGGTAGAAGCCTGACTGAAGGTCTAATTTTGAGAAGTATTTGTAACCTTGTCCTAGCTTCTTAATACTATTAGGCTAATAGTATCTTCCATATTAGGTAGCGGGGAAGAATCTTTTATTGTAATTAAATTAAATTTTTTGTAATCCACAACAAAACGATAGTTGCCGTCTTTCTTTTTGACTAGAAACGCAGGTGCCGCGTTGGGGGAGTGAGATTCTGCAAATAAACCTGCGTTGATAGTTCTTGGATCATCAAGTACATAGCCTCCTCCTTGTCGGGTTGTGGGTAGGGCTTATAGGCCGGTGGTGAGTGGTGAGTGGTATTTATTATATGATGGATAGGAGTGTTAGCAATATTATGTTTGGTGGTATCGAATATTTGATGGAACTCGAATAAAAGTGTAAGAAGACTATCTCGTTTTATTTTATGTTGAGTTTTAGCAACAGTGAAATTGTTAATTCCACTTACAAAGACTTTTTCATTGACTAAACCAGGTAAATCTGGACTCTGACCAACAGAGTTGGTAGCACCACCTGGCTGAATCAATGGATGAGAAGTTTTGTGATTGTGATGTGTAGTAAAATTACGACATATATAACCAATGCAGGTACCTCGATCAAAAAATTGAGAATGAAACGAATGGTTGAAGAAAGTTATGGTAGAAGAATGATTATGAACTTGCAGGAGCTTATGTGAGACATGCACGGAATTATGTTGTTTTAATGTATAATGAGGAATAAAAGGTGAGAAAATAGATGCAATTGAAATAGAAACTCTAGCCGATCTATTCGATTTGGAAGGGACAACTATAGGTTTAGAAAGGATTACAGGAATGAATCGTGGTTGAATATTCTTATCGATGTTCATTCTGTATTGATGGTGGTTAGATTCTATCGAAACTATTTGTTTTGTAAGATTGAAATTAAGGTTATATGACGTGATGTAATCCATTCCTAAAATAACATCAGTGCAAAGTTTTTTTGCTACATGGGCTACAATCGTTGTGATTTGATTGGCAAACTGTATTTTTAGTTTAACCATGCCTAATACATGAAAAGGGGCTATTCCATCGGCTAAAACAAAAGAATAATGTTGTTTGTTTATGAATATGTGTTGGTTGGTTTCTTGTAGAGTGTTCTGATGAATGAACGTCGTGGTTGCTCCGGTGTCAATAAGTAATTGCATCTCTTGATTGTTTACTGATGTCGTAATGAATATTAATGATGAATTTGATGGACTTTTCCTTGGAATTCCGGATAAAACACCATCCTTCGATGCCCCCGATGCTAAAAATGTGGGCAAGCCGACGCCAAGTGATCTGTTTCCTCATATTGATCCCAAAAATCAGGTGGTGTTAAAGGTGGTGTTGAATTTGATGTAGTTGATACATTGGTTGTCATGATGTTGTTTGCTTGACAATGTTGATTATCATTATTGTAATTTAAATTTTGTCTCGGTTGATTAGTTGATGAATGATAATTACGATTGAAATCGGATCCTTGTCTATTAGAATTGAATCGAGGCATAGGTTGTCCCGATTGGTTTGGCGGATTCAATGGGGCCTGTTGTCGAAAGGATGGATTTATAGGTGCTAATGATCGAAGCGAACGAAACTGTTGGTTATTATTATTATTTCGGTCATGATTGGTATTATAACTATGGTAATTATTCCCATTTCTATTATTGTTGTCATTATAGTATGTGTTTCGATTAGGCCATGGACGAATTGTAGAATCATTACTCCGTGAAGTCATATTGGCATCAGTTGATGTGTACAATTTTTTATTAGTTTGTGTGTTATTAATATTGTTGATTGTAGGGTCAATATTCGATAAATGAAAGAGTTCTTCGATTTCTTTTCCTTATTCTAAGAACTGCTTCGTAGTCGATGGTTTTCTTCGTCGTATTTCAAATTGAATTGTGAGCTTTGCTTTGTTAAGAAGATTTTTTAATTTCGTTGACTCAGTCATCGTAGGATCAACTTCAGCGCAAAGTTTTAAAACTTCATTACAGAAACTAAGAATGGGTTGATTTATTTCCTGAGTGTAGGATTCCAGTTTTTCGAATTCTAGTTCCTCGTAGAATGGCGAAAGAAATGCCTCTTTCACGTCTTGAACAAATATTGACCAAGACGTAATCCTGGCTTTGTTATTCTTGTACCACCACAACGCCTCTCCCCTCAAAGAATACGGCACTAAATCCAATGTATGACTATCTGAAATTTGGACTATTTCAAACAGATGTTAAAGATCTTCAATCCATATTTTAACGTCTTCTTTGCCCCCTTGAAAAACTTTTGGATTCTTAATTAAAGTATCCACTATAGCTTTGCGAAGTACATATGTTGTTTGATCTAGATCGTTATAAGTAATATAAGTGTTTTGAGAAGGAGTAATTGTTGATCTTTGTTCGGATACTTCGCCGGGAAATCCGGCGGATCTGTTATCAGCAATTGCGGTAGATCGGAGTATGGGTTGGTGTGGTATATGATCTGTCAGATCAAAGTCACCGGTCATCGTTGCATGTTGACCCTCAAAACCTATACTTTTTTGTATAGATGAGATTCGACTGAGATTATTTTAATGTGATGAAGGAGGCACCGAATAGGATACCTTACAATGAGCACTTAGATCACTAGTATCATAGTTATTTAATAAAATTTCATAGAAATCATCGAATGATTCAATCTCGTGTCTGTTTCGGATGTATTTACTTTTGGCATCACCTTCAATGAGTAATGGTGCAGTAACAAATCGTAGTTTTCGTGAACTCTTGGATTGAGTGAATTTCTTTTCCGTGCTTTTCAACCATTCGATCACGTTCTCCTCTCCTGAGAAGGGTGTGAAATTATTAGAAATGAAGTTTTCAAAATTCTATTCGTCATCTTCTTCGCAATAATCGTTTTCCACTTTTGTGAATTTATCAAGTTCAAATCGTTTTGGTTGATTTGAAGGAGGAATTAGTGCTTTTCGACGATTTCTGTCAATGAAGGGCATGGTAGCCATCTGTTTTTCTTATGAGCTTTGTTCAGAAGATTCCAATGAAAGTTCTTTCATTTGAACAGAATCCAATAACGTTTCTTCATCGGCCATTTGTGATGGGTAAAATGAGTTACGGTAAGAAAGTACGTGTCTTTGATGAGTGAGAATATGTGAAGATGAATGAATAGAATGAAAAAAGCAAAGGCAGTGTATGTGTATGTACGTGTGTATATGTGTATGTACATGTTTATATAAATGTATGCATAAAGACTAGTTAGTCTTACTATGTTTCTTATAAGGCTTGATTTCAATACTAGGATCAATATGAAATCAAGATAATACCAGAGAAACAAGAAATAATAGAAGAAAAGAAAAAAGTCTATACGTATATATGTGTGTGAGATACTACGAAGTCAAATATCCATATAAACATGAGAAAAAAGTACGTACTTATAAAGAGACCAATCTTTATAAGTTGCCCAACTTCTCCACCAATTGTGAAGGTTCTCCTTTATCTTTTCTCCTACCTACGCATTATACGGAAGCTGGATGATAAGGGTTGATATAGATGGTCTGTCTCGATTAGAGAACTTACGTATTAACTTACTTATGAGATAGTTTATTCACAGCACGGTGGAGTCGAATTGACACTATATTGTCAGTGTTGTTTATTTTGAACGTTTAAATTACTACTAGGACCACACTGGCCGAGAAAAAAAGAGAAGCATGTATATATATATATATATATATATAGAGAGAGAGAGAGAGAGAGAGAGAACAAGAGAGAGAAACGAAAGGAAGGAAGATCATAGACCACTTCAAAAAAAAGATCACACTGACTAATAACAAAAGACACGTTATTCAAAGTTAGTGACGACATTGCGTCATCAGTCGACGCTAACAGCCCTCTAACAGAATCCCAGGAATTCCCGTCGAATTACGGTCCGGAACACCGGAATCCAAGGATTACCAAAAACCCCACACACAGACACGTGAAACAGCGTTAGAGTGGATTTCCCACGATCCGTAACTCGTCAGGATCCCCCTGGATTTCATGAAACTTCGCATGGGGCAGCATGATGGACATGTCCTCTCACGGAATCGCACGAATTCCCGACGAATTTCGGGCCGGAACCCCAAAATTAAAGGTTTGCCAAAAACTCTACACGCGTGTAAAACAGCGTCTGAGCGGATTTTCCAAGACTTGTAGCTCGTCAGGAACGCCCTGGATTCCATGAAATTTCGTATTGGCCTGATAGGTGGGCATGTCCGCTAAAGGAATCCCACGAAATCTTGACGATTTTCTGGCTCGAACACCACAATCCAAGGATGGCCACTAACCCCATGCGCAAGTCAAACAGTGTTTTCGAGGATTTCGAGAGACGTTAGCTCGTTAGGAATCCACTGGACTTCTTGACATTTTGAATTGGAAAGATAGGTTGATATGTCCTGTAACGGAATCCAACGGAATCCCAGTGATTTTCTGACTTGAACAGCACAATTCAAAGATTCCCAAAAACCCCATACACAAGGAAAAAAAACGTTAAAGCGGATTTTCAAGGACCCGTGGCTAATCTGGAACCCCTTGGATTTCTCGCGATTCTGCATGGGACAGATAGGTTGACATGTCTTCTAATGAAATCCCACGAAATCCGGATGATTGTCTCACGGGAACACCAACATCCCATTATTCCCAAAGAACCCAGAAACGTGTTTCCCTAGCGGGTAAGCAGATTATGAATTAGCCGTAGCTAGTGATGAACCCATTGTATGTCCGGAGATTTCGCATGGGGTTTTTAGGTTTACATTTCCTCTAACAGATTCTCATGAATTTCTGACGGCATCTCACTGGAACAGCAAAATTCAAGGATTCTAAGATTCGCGTAATGATAAATGAGTAGTGGGTGAACGGATTACCATGTACCCCTATCTCAGATAAACCTTCTAGATTTCTTAAGTGTTCGTCGTAGTGAGGTCACTGGTATGTTATATAGCGAATGCTCACAAATTCCCGACGATTATCACAATGAAAGTGCAAAGTTTTAGGATTCTAAAGAATCACATAAGGATGAATAAAACGGCATGATAATGGATATTCGATCACACGAAGCTCAGTGAAGATGTCTGGATTTGTGGAGATTTCGCGAGGGTAGTCAGTTGTGGTTGGACGTAAGTGATTCCATCGTATAGTGGTTTGTTGGATTCATCAAAATATGGATCGGACGATATTGGCAAATAGTCTGGAAGACTAGTTTTCGACTGAGTAGGTTTTCAGAGTGGTGATCATTTGTGAAAGCATCGGAAAATGCTTGGGAATTCGTTTGCGTAAAGATCTGATGTGGCGTTTTAACGTTTTTGCCTGAAATCGGGAATTATCCACTGGCTCCAATTCGGGAGTGTAATATTTTCGGAAAGAGGATATGTTTACAAGCGTATGATTAGAAAGCCTTGTTAGAAAGCAGCAGGTCTCTTGTTTTTCGGATATTTATGAAAATTGTTCACTGCGATTTTTGTTTGGCTGTTGCTAATTTTGTAGCGATGCTTGTATTTGTTAATTACGGTCGCCATATGGTTCAGTTGGTTTGCATGCTGTTGCCCGTGGTGTGGGTTTGTAGCGTTGGGGTCTGTCTTTAGTCAATTATGTTTTGGGTTCACTTTCATTTCGGATGTGTGTGGGGGTGGGGAGGGGTATTGTTTGTTTCTTATTAAAAGCTTTACTTCGTAAACGGAGTTTCAACATGACTCAGTTTGAATTATAATCGGTTAGAATGTTCGAAATAGAAGTATTCATTGAGTGTATTCAAGAATGATTTTCCAAATCCAGAATTAGTTTTTGTAAAAATCAGGATGTTTTCTGATTTAGATGTAGTGAACGGATACCAAGTTTTGTTTTTCGCTGAGAAAGCCGGTCATGAGGTTCAGTCTTCAGTGACCTGTCCCATGCGTGAGCAATACTGACTCTTACATTCGAATGCAGATTCCGATCTCTATGTACACTGCGAGGAATACCACACATAAACGCAGCCAGAAACCAAGAGCTACAATGACGGTCGAACTCATGAGCACACTTTCATCAATGTCTGCAGCTAAAAACACGCATAATTAGAAATGCAGGGACTTAACCAACACTCTTCTAGTGTTTTCTTTGCAGAAATAATTCAAAAGATAAGAATAACGAAATGATTTTGGAGAGTTGTCTAGGTTGAACCTTGAATTCGAAAGATTCGCAGTTTAGATCTTCCCTGAGACGTTTGTGAGAAGCATTCGGAAAAAGTTCAATTTTCTTATGAATTAGCACTGAGACCAATGAGTGAGCAAAGTGATGAATGTTAGTCATATTCCATAATTATTGCAAGTGCGTAGTTGGTATTGGAGTTTAGAAAATATTTGCATATTGCATGACACTCCATCACTGCATGCGATAAATCTCTAATTTCACGATCAGCACTGCTCACTGCAGGAGAGGATTTGGGATCCAGGTTATAAATTAGTATTTCTTGATATTTCAGCTATTGTCATTGTTGATCAACAAATCGAAGTTCAACTTTCGCCGTTTGATTTTTCCTTAAATCACGGGTATTTACAAAGAAATACTTGTGTGCAATGAGAGGTGGACAAAGTAAAGTGCTGTG
>OENT01003818.1:0-10371 GCA_900239685.1 Rotaria macrura | reverse complement strand
GATAGGTGGCATCATGATCTGGTTATTGAATGCGACAGTTGATCGATTGTTTTGATGTGAACCGCTTAAAATACAGGTACATGGGTTTAAAATCAAGTCGGATTAGAAGTTTTTAGATGGCTTTTGGTTGGGGGTGGGAGATTTTTTGACATTGTGACTGTTTACCAACGAGGTGGTAGTCCTTTTGGATTAGGTTTATGTAGGATTCTTTTTTACGTAATAATTGTTATTGTTGTTTGTGGGATGTTGCTGTGTGGTCGGTAAGTTTTGTTGGGTCGTTCGAATATTAGTTGGAAACGGTATTTGGCGTGTTGATTTTACCGTTGTTCCTTAAAAGCTCGTCTGCGGGAGCTGCATGAAGTATTCGCTGAGGTGGATTGCTGTTTTTGTTTATTCAGCCATTGAGGTGAGATGGGATTGCTGTTCTGTGTGGCTTTGGATGTTTTGCAAGATGTCATCGAAGGGCCAGACATGGTTTAACGTTTATGTTTACAGCTGGAGTCGCTTGATTATTCAAGGCATTCTGGGAATTTTTATTTTTTTGCTGTTGTGTGATCAGTATGTATAAGTAGCGATTGTTGAAATCCATTGGTGTTTAAGTCAATGAATAGTTTTACTGTATAAGCGCTCTAAAGGTTATAATTTTTCATTGAAAACACGTCATTTCGTTATTTTTGGACGTTAATAATTCACAATCGTGATTCCGTACGAATTTTTCTACACGTATTTTGATATGGTCATCTGCGTGCGTCGAAGGCTGTTTTTGAAACAGTGGCTCTTAAAAGACAGTTGAATGAAATTGAGCTTTGGTCAGCTATGTTTGTTATGGAGTGTGACCTTTGTTGATTGATGAATGCACATGAACATTCTTATTGTAAAAAAGACAACCACTGATGTATTGGATTAGCATATTCTTTTCAAGAAAAGTGTAAGTTTTTGAATGTTGTGTTGCAAAGTTGGTGATTCTATGGCACATGAGTAACTAATTGATATGCCCAAGGATGAACGGAACTATGTCTCAGTGGTAAGTTTCTCTTTTCATGTTTTCAGCGGTCTATCAGACATGCCAACATCATTAGGCTTGGTTTAAATCAACTAGAGATACATTGTTCGAACATATGTTTATCTGTTAGTGTGATACATGAGGCGATGATGCTTGTAATCATTTTAAGAGAAGGACCAACGTTTCAAATTTAGAATACACTCAATAAATTCCATTGTCTTTTTCAAATTGTGTCTAGGGGGAAAAGCCTATAGCACATTTTTAAGCCTTTCGAACTAGGGATATGATTTATCAGTTTGAAATCGAACATGTTCTTTCCCTTGTGCACTGAAAGATGGCAATGGTATTCCACAAAAGGAAAAATAAATAAATAATGGCAGATTGCCAAATAGTGTAACTTTAGTGAACCAACTAACCATCATCTACTTTACATTTTTTTAAAGTAATGCCCAAGCGATATTTTATTTTCAAACAGGAATGCTGAAGCACTATTTTTTCTTTATATACACATATAGAAAAAACAGTGCTGCATTTCACACCATTCTTAAGCTAAAGTTGTGAGAATAAAATTTGGATAGCAATTGTTATTCTATGATAAGTAACAATAATAAAAGATTATATAATCTTTAATGTACATACTCCTATTGACCGTCACCTCTGTTTTCTGCCATCTTTCTCTCTCACATTCTCTATCATCTAGTCACCTACGATCTGACATCTACACACTATCAATACATATTTCGGTTGTTTACAGTGAGTTTGCCTTGTTTGAAAATGTGTTTTTCTAAAACCCAATTGAAGAAATCAAGTTAAGTGAAACCTAAACACTACCCACGCAGTCACATAAACGCCACAACGGTATTTTATTGCGTTGAAGGAAGAAAATGGCAGAGGAGGCACTCATTCAAGTCTTTCAGTTCACAGAAAAAATAAGATAACAGGTATAAACAAGTTGATTTCTCCATAACGCATTTTCACGCATCTAATAGATGAATTTTAAGAAATCAATGCATTTTAACAGTAGAGTTTACCTATGGTACGGACACAGATGAACTGTAACTCAGCTCGTCCAGTAGTACTGTCCTATTCCTTCCATTGCCACTCCTTTTCAAGAAAATCATAAACGAGGAAGAGCAGCGATGTTTTGACACCTGTAAAGTTGCCATTTTGTTGCGTTATATTTCATTTTAATTGGAAATACTAAAAGGCGACAGCTGACGCTTTTATAATCTGTAAACTAAATATTTATAAATATATAAATAAAAAATTTTAAAAATTATTGATAGATATCAACTGTAACTGAACAAATTACATTGATTATTCAATGGAATAATATAATATCGAAAAACTATTTGTGAATAGTTGTTGTACTTTTAGAAATTGTTTTCCCAGAATTTTCGTTTAATAAAAGTGATAAATCGTAAGACATCTCGTAGGGCGTCAGCCTAGTCTAATCTTAAGTTGACTGTCTTCTAATTATAAGATCCTTTCGTCGAATCTATACTAGAACACAGAGCAATTCGTTATAATGCATTCCCAATTATGAAGGAAAACACAAAATTAACACGTCTCGACGAATCTTTTTCGCTTTCGGTAAACAAGTTTTTAACTCTGAAAAATGTCAGAATTTTAGAGTTTTGATGATTAGAAATCAGAAACATATTTAAACGGTCTGATCTCATATTTCTGACTGTTGGAGGATGCATCAATTTATAATGTTTAAAAACGCGAAAATTCGGACATTTTTCACCGTGTAGAACACGTTGAACGAGAAAAATAAAAGGCATTCTTTTAACGAGTTTGTAAGACTCTATTTTCCACCAGATACTTGTTGTTTATTTCCCTTTCTTTTTTTAACGACCAACAAACGTCAACTGTGTCATCCCTCTCTCGTAAACAAAAACAAGTGTCAGAGAGTGCTGGAGAGAACAGAGAGAAAATAACAAATAAGAGCATGAACACAGAACAGTATATATGTTCCTTCGACCTTTGACGATGGACACACTAAGAGAGAAGCGAACATGAAAAGAATAGAAATGACGAAATGATCTCACAAACGGTGAAGATCATAACAGAGTTATTTTCAGAATTACGAATGCTGAGGTACTTACCGGTTTCAGATGAATATAGCGCAATTTTTACACCATAAGTAAAGTGCATACTTCACTTCATACTCGACCAACAGTACATTTACGACTATGTCTCAATAATAAGGTCGACGACTACAGCAAACATTTCATGACAGAGACACACCCTCGACATCTTTCTCTTCACCTAATTCATATACAATCTATGTCATTGATTTTAATATCCTACGTTCTAAACAGATGTCTACACCTTGGTGAAGACATCGAAGACCAAGCCAACAATCAAAGCGATTAAAAATCAAAGAAGACGATGAAAACAAAACACGATACGTGCCAACGCAATCATCAAACATAATAAGGAAGAATTCTCATGACACCTATCTTATCAATAAAATCTGTTGAATCACAATGAAATATAAAACACACATTAAGTACTGGCTGAGGTAGCACTCGTGATTATGAAAACACTACCTCAAAGTATTAGTGATTCAATAGTCGAACAAACCTGCGCAGCATTTCTACTGAACAAGAACAATATACAAATGTCGTCTACACACGAGTAAAACAGATATACCTGAAATAATCGATTACTCAAGGAATGAGAAATTCAACGATTTCCAAGGCAACATGCAGTTATCCTAACCCACATACGCCACCAACTATCACTGCCGATAGCCTTAAACAAAACCAACCAACCATCTAACAGAAGTACCAAAACTAAAGCCAAACCGACTCTGAGATAAACAGCAGAAATCGGATCAGCATCATGAACATAACAATCAAAACTACACCACATTCAAACCCGATTAAATTTCAGCACTACTGGAAGCAACAAACTACCGAATTGCAAGCATTTCTACACAGTAAACTCGATGCATGAAAACATGAAACTCCAAACCACCGAGAGCCACTGGCACCAGAACGCCATGACCACGGCGTGGGGGGGGGCGAGGATTAGCCCAATTAGAGCCCCGGTACACGCATAAAAAGCATACACGAGTTTAAAGTATCAACCCGTGAAATACTTGAACGCATCGCAACTGTAAAAGCTGACCTCCAGTAAAATTCTTTCAGCGCTTTACCACTACGTTTATTTCTAAAAAAGACTAATTAATTAAAACTTTCCATTGTCAGCACACAAGCAAATCATATAGTCACCCCTTTTGCTCATTTCGAAGCAAACCTTGCGACTCGGCCAGCTCATCGAAGATCACATGGCGAACGAACATTACTCAATATATTCTGTTCACCTCTTTTGCTCACTTCGAAGCAAAGCTTGCGACTCGGTCAGCTCATCGAAGATCGCATGGCAAACGAACATTACTCATAAGGCTTCTGTTCACCTCTTTTGCTCACTTCGAAGCAAAGGTGGCGAGTCGGTCAGCTCATCGAAGATCACATGGCACACGAACATTCATAATGATACTTCTGTTCACCTCTTTTGCTCACTTCGAAGCAAAGGTTGCGACTCGGTCAGCTCATCGAAGATCACGTGGCAAACGAGCATTCCTTAACAGACTTCTGTTCACCGCTTTTGCTCACTTCGAAGCAAAGATTGCGACTCGGTCAGCTCATCGAAGATCACATGGCGAACGAACATTCCTGACCAGACTTCTGTTCACCTCTTTTGCTCACTTCGAAGCAAAGGTTGCGACTCGGTCAGCTCATCGAAGATCACATGTCCAACAAACATTACTCATAAGACTTCTGTTCACCTCTTTTGTTCACTTCGACGAAAAGTTTGCGACTCGATCAGCTCATCGAAGATCACATGTCAAACGAACATTACTCATAAGACTTCTGTTCACCTCTTTTACTCCCTTCGAAGCAAAGGTGGCGACTCGGTCAGCCCATCGAAGATCACATGGCAAACGAACATTCCTTACCAGACTTCATTTCACCTGTTTTGCTCACTTTGAAGCAAAGATGGCGACTCGGTCAGCTCTTCGTAGATCACATGGCGAACGAACATTACTCAATATATTCTGTTTACCTCTTTTGCTCACTTCGAAGCAAAGCTTGCGACTCGGTCAGCTCATCGAAGATCACATGGCAAACGAACATTCATAATGATACTTCTGTTCACCTCTTTTGCTCTCTTCGAAGCAAAGATGGCGACTCGGTCAGCTCATCGAAGATCACATGGTAAACGAACATTCATAATGATACTTCTTTTCACCTCTTTTACTTACTTCAAAGCATACCTTACGACTACGTCAGCTCATCGAAGGTCACTTGGCGAACGAACATTCCTGAAAAGACTTCTGTTCCCCTTTTTTGCCCACTTCGAAGCAAAGGTTGCGACTCGGTCAGTTCATCGAAGATCGCATGGCAAACGAACATTACTCATAAGACTTCTGTTCACCTCTTTTGGTCACTTCGAAGCAAAGGTGGCGAGTCGGTCAGCTCATCGAAGATCACATGGCAAACGAACATTCTTTACCAGACTTCTGTTCACTTCTTTTGCTCACTTTGAAGGAAAGTTTGCGACTCTGTCAACTAATCGAAGACCACATAGCAGAGGAGATTGTGTATGAATTGAGTCAATTATCACGTGAGGAGATTTGCTGAGTGTAATGTCAATTTTCGTGGATTTTAGTGGAATGATTTGTTTTTCTTTTCAGTGTCTATTACTGTTTGAGTTTGTTTGTTGGGTTGTGTTGCATTCTGTTATGTTGTCAGTAGGTTTTGTGCGTATTGGGCGGCAGTGAAGTTTTAGATGTGAGTTTAGTTGGTTGGTGGTTAACAGCAAGTTGAAAGTATTGTCACCGAGATTCATGAATGGTATGTTGATAACGTAAATATTGATTGTATTTCTGTTTTTATTCGTGTCCGGGTTTCGGGAAGCGATTTGAGTGTTTGATATCGGGTTTCCCTGAAAATTCTGTTCGATGATTGTTTTGTTGTGTGATAAATCTACGTGATGCGAATCCCGGCTTCGATGAAGTACGAGGAAATTACGATTTCGTTGTTGGTTAATTTCTTCAAGGGTTTTTTGTTTGTTTTATTTTTCTTCTTTTCGGTTACGCGATCCAACTTTGAAGAAACACCGGATAATGTTGTCGGATCAGTTCTATGTCTTGGCTTCTCTTAGAGTTGTGCGCATTTGCATTATTTGTTGACCCTTAGCACGTCTCCTATCGCACTGGTAGCGTTCATCGACATCGAAACTTGATTCAATGTGCCCCTAGACGGATGGGAGTTCCCACTGGAAATACCACAACTGCAGAGAAAATTATTTGTTTGTCTGCGAATCCGATCCTGAAGTTTCAACGAAACTAGTGTATAAGTGAATTAGAGACACGCAGGGTGTCGAATAAATGAAAACCAAGGAAGAACAAAGCGAAAAGGTAAATTATAATACGAAAATAAATGAGAAAAACGAAGAAGACAGAGTGAAACACGTAGAGGCATGGAAGATAAAATGGGGCGTTGGAATGAGGGTAGTGACGTCAAGTACTCTAGTCAATCAGAAACGTGTTCCGTACACTGAAAGGATAGGGTCTGGAAACGGAAATTCACCTGTGTCTGTCTGTATGTCCGTAACAACCACTGAAACAAGGTTTACTGTAGCATTAATGACCATTTCGGTGGCCAAAATGACCATTTCTGTAGCCCAGATGACACCTTGTATGGAAAAACATGGCCCGTTTAGTGTCACAAGGGGCCATGCCCGTGGCCGTATTGACTATTTCTGCGTGGCCGGAATGACATCTTCTATGGCATAAATGACCGTATCCGTCGAGGGATCGAAGACTTTTAAAGCACAAATGACTATTTCAGTGTCGCAAATGAACATTTCTGCGACCTGAATGACAATTTCGACGACATAACTTAACACTTTTAGGGCAAAAATGACGATTTCTGTGGCTCACATGACCATTTCTGTGAGCCAAATCATCAATTTTATAGCAAAAATGACCATTTCAGAGTCGCGCATGGCCATTTCAAGGTCGAAATTGTCGATATCCATGACCCAAATCACCATTCTCACTTTTCTAGGGTCCGAGTGAACGGTTTCTGCGGGCAAATTGACAACTTTCATGGCCCATAATTACCCTTTTTACGGCCCAAAGTACCGTATGTGTGAAGCAAATGACCATTTCTATAGCACAAGTGATAATTTCTGTGGCCCTTATCACCATTTAATTGCCCAAATGACCGTTTTTCTGTGTAAAATGACCACTTTTATGGTACAAATGACCATTGCAGTGGTTCAAATGACCAGTTTTGTGGCACAAAATATAGTTGCTGTAACCCGAATGACCATTTCTGCCGAAAAAATGACCATGTCTGTGCCGCAGATGACCATTTCTCAAGCACGAACAACCATTTCTATAACAAAAATAACCACAGCATTAGTGCGAGTGAGCATATGATTTGTGCAAGTGCAAAGTACCACAGGTTTAGTACGAGTTACTATTCAAATTGTAGAAACGAGCATAGACAATGTACAAATAATCCTTACAATGATACCAGTGACAATTGCGGTAATATAATTAACAAAATGTATGGTTTATCGATCCTTGGTGTAGTCACCTGAGACACGTCATTGCGGATGTAGGTTAGGGTTTTGCCCTTTGATTTCGATTCTGTGGTCACTGGTCCTAGAGATGGCAACAGTTATGTAGCAGTAGAAGTGGCCATGGACTTAGTCTAAATGAAGATAAATATGAGAGAAAGGATCGTAATAATAGCCTAACTGGCAGAAGTTATTATCGGAAATGACCACAAGAGACACTCTAAATGATCACTAGTGCGACACACTCAACCAGCGACATTATAATAATATGGTTAAAATGAGTTAAACTGTACTCGAGATGGTCATAATAATGTTTCTCCCAGAACTAGATGTGGTGTGAATGACTTCCAACGAAGTCAAAAACATGATAGATATGCGCATACTGATCACATTTGTCATCCTATGGATCCAATCATTGCTGTGATCGTTGGTGCTATATTCATGCGTGTTTTCGCATGTGTTTGCTTCTTTGAAACACATGTGTGATCCTGCAAACTTTATCCGTGGTCATTTCGATCATAGTTACCATGTGGTTATTGGATTATTTAGATAGTTGGACACACTGGAAATTCTATTTCTACACCAGTATCTCAGCCCAGGGTCAAGCGAATCGACTCTCGATGAGCGTTACTTGTAGAATTCAGTTGACAATCTGTGCCTTCACCTAGCATTGCTTTTAAGGGCAATTATGATGCATTGTCCCGCCGTATATAAACTACTGTTCTTTTCTTTCACATATTTATAACTTAATTGTTCAAATATCAATTACAAGAAACATTACTATGCTAATGCAACAAGTTTCAATGTCATCTTTTGATGTGGGAGGTCAAGTTGGTTTAAAAAGCAGGTTTTGCTCTTTTTCTATAAAATTTTTCCAACGGTTCTGCTCGCTAATATTCCATAATAATCAACTTTTCTGTCGACTTTTTCTCGCTTTGCTGTGCCTAACTATTGCTGAAGCGCTCCGAAAGCGCAGCAAACCGAAGATTATCGGCATAAAACAGATTTGAAGAAATTAATTATTCAGCTGTCCTTTTACCAAATGACAAATGATTGACATATTAGAGATCGTAGATCAACCTGCAGTTGAACATCTGTCAACTTTTTTCGTTTTTTACCATGTAATTTGCTTCTTTTCTTATCAATTTATGCAGTTCAGAGAATGAAACCAATATAGACATCTGCATTCGATTCGAGTCGGTTTTGGTGTCTGGTTCTAGTTTGCTGCCTCCTAGGTAGTGGCTCACGTATATGTCATATTATAGGTAATGCCGTGTGGCATAGTCAAAATATTAATGCATTGAACCTATCGGCACGACCACTCAGAAAAGAGGGGATTGAAAACTTGTTCCATCAACGAGTTATTTTGAATATGAAACACTACTTGCTAAAGTCGAAATATTTGAAATAGTTGTTAAATTTACTCTTCCACAGCAATATAAAGTGAATGAAGTTGAAATAATGTAAACTTGTATGATGTGCTGTTAAACACTTTAATGGGAAAGTCTTACGTTTACCGGTTAGAGGCAATATATTCACCTAGATTGAATTAGTCTGAGCTACGTGAAAGATATACCGGATAACAATATAAGTTTTCCACTCATTGATATTCATGATTTGGCAGCGGAATATCAGGACAGATTCAAAGCAGACGATAAATATGTTGTGAACATGATCGACATGACGATCGATGATTTAGAAGACATCGATAAAAATGACAGTTCAAATTTGAATTCCGCTTCGGTTTTGCTTTTCTTAAGAATTGATGGAATCCAAAACACTGCAAGAATAGTGGGAATCACTCATATTGTTTACGTGAAGGATTTTGGTACACCTTGATTTCTCACACGCTTTCCTCAACTTCATACAATGTGCTGCATGTAACTAAATCAAACGTGAGTAAATTTAGATACGTGGGGAGTGAAAAGGGGCTGAGAAAATATCATACACAATCTTAGATCTATCTGTTTACTAGCGTCCTAAGCAGAAAACAACCATTTCAACGAGATTAATCGTAGCTGATATACTCTATGTGTAGTTATTTTCAGGATTATCCATCGTCTGTTCTCGTGAATCCAGAAATACGGTGTGTTTCTACCAGAGATGCGACTAAAGTCGATTTCTAACCGAACCGAACCGACCGAACCGATTTCGGTGCGGTTAAAAATTTTTGAAAATTAAATCGGTTCGGTTAAAAGTTTTTTCGGTTCGGTTCGAAGCTTCTTTAACCGTTTTATGACATTTTCCCATTTTGCGCTGTTTAAAAGATAACAATGATTAAACAAAACAAAAAGTACAAGTAGATAGCGCTCTCAACATAAGATTATATTTATTATTCGTCCATTGGACCTATAAACTCTCGAATTACACACCGTATCACCATAAAAGCGAAACAATAAGACCCCGTCTACACTATAGAAATAATACGGTATTAAACTTATGTGTCTTTACTTGAAAGTTAATGCATCAATCAGAATCCCGGACTTCGAGAAAAAGTGTTGCTTTACAGTGTTCATTAGTGGATGAGCCGCCAATAGAAAAGAGAGATATTTTAATTGGTATCTCGAAATGGATTCTCATTGGTGCATTAACTTGAATACTGTCTTGAAAAGTGTGTTCAATTTTCAGCCAATCTCTTTTTTTAATACAGTATTAAATTGTGTTGTGTATAGTGTAGACGGGGTCTAAATAAATCTTTGCTTACTTTGAGTAAATGTTTTAATCGGCAACATCAACACTCAGAAACGTTCAAGATTATC
>OENT01003817.1:0-10374 GCA_900239685.1 Rotaria macrura | reverse complement strand
CTCTTGATATCCTGAACTTCAGCTCTCTTAGAAACGACGAATTTTGAATGACTCGATTGAATACTAGTGCGGCGCTGAAACCATTCAAGCCTTCCCAGAGAAAGAGCTAGTCACGTATGGACGTTTGATGTATCGTGAACCATTTATATTCAGCCTTTCTTCCTATTTTCTGCCTATTAAGGTTCAATTTAGTCAACATGAAAAGTTGATCTGAATATCGACCATGTGAAAATTTTCGATATACCTAGACACCATCCTCAAACATAATAAAATTTATGGTACTTTCACGATCATCTATAGCACGACCTAAATCTATGCCACTTTAGCTAATATAGAATATAATGCCGAGAATAGCTGATATTGTGTTGAACGAGAAACGATCAGGCGATGGAATCATGAGCTTTATTTCAAAGTGAATAAATAAAAATGTTCGTACAACTGCAAATGAAATAACGAAATTTATTCAATCGCCTGATCGTTTCTTATTTATTCAATTTTGTTATCGATATGGTTATATCCCCGTAAAACCTTTTTCCAGAAGACAGATTCCAAATCGAAATTATGCCGAAATCGATATAAGTTAATCTTATATCTGCCATTGTACTAGTCCTATGTAACTTTATGAAGCAACCCATAAAATAATTCAGACACAATCCTAAATTGATGCCTGTAATTTATCGGAAGTTTCCCTAAACGATAGCGACCGAAAAAATACAGAATTTCCATTCTGATTTACTGAAAATTCGGATCTAAGGAACGCATAAGTTCCCGGGTTCTCGAGAATGTGATTGAATTCGCGTTCGGGGGAACCCGAGCGAACGCGAACTGTGACACCCCTAACAAAAGCGAAGCTTAACACGAAGAGGAGCACCAGCCCAACAGGGGCTTTGGAATGGAGGTAGGGATCTCAAGTAGATCAGAAACGTGCTTCAAAAATCATGTCAGGGGGGATCGAAGGCTTTCACAGATGTGAAGCAGGAGTGCAACGAACCCGAACTTTTGTGTAGGATTCGGTCACCAAATCCTATACATGGAAAACGCAGGTAACGCACAGACATTTTTTGAACTTCCAACGAATGCATCTAGAGAATCATAAGAGGGGAAAACCTGTCATTTTCAGCCAATATGTCACCAAACGAGTTCTATTAGACTTGTAAGTTTGAATCGCAATGGTTCATTTGTTTGGATTTTATGAGTAAAATACTGGTCGGAAACGCATACACAAAACAAGCCCTCAGCTCTTCGTAGGTGCGACATAAGTGATAAACCCTGCGAAATACTTCATGCTAATGAATTGCACGGGAGAGTTTTTTGTAGATAAAAGTCAGAGCTATCTTTTGGTAAAGAAAAAGATATTAATACCTTGAGAAATGAGTGAGCTCTTGACAAAGCAGATGGTAACACGCAGACATGATGTTTTTTAACAAGAGTCTTAGATGTAAAATTGTACAGTGCATTTGGAATTATCGGTTTAGAACATAAAAGTAATGATGCTCATGTGCATTTCAAGCTACCATTACTGTTTTTGTGTCTAATAATGTGTCTGTTTTTGAGATATGACAAGAGAGCTTTTGCACAAAAACTACTGAATTTCGGCTGGTAACTACCATCTCTCCTCTTAATTATTAAAAATAAATTGCATACATCAACGCAGAAAAATACGAAAACCTGCCTTAAAAACATGAAATGAATAAGATCGGCTATTTTGTCCCCGAGAATTTGATTTCTCAACTTCAACCAAGCTGGTTGACCGTTAGCCGTTTTTCATGTACACAAAAGTTCAGACTCGTTGCATGCCAAGTGAGGGGGTAGGCGGCGGGTTAGGTCTCAACTAACTACGAACTCGTCAGATTCAGAGATTTTGCGATGGCAGCCTCCAAATGCCAAAGGAGGCACATCCTGCTTGGGCTCCATCACTCTGGCGGAATTATTCGGCCCCTAGGCGAACTTTTTTTTCCTGCACTTGCCAAGAACAGACCTCAAGATGTGTCCATATCACATGACTTTCTTTCCATAGACAAGAACTTGAATGCTTGCATGAGTTGTGTCAAAGTTCGAAGCAACTCATGCAAAGATACGAATGAACATAGTAGAAGCGATCAGCTAGGATACAATAGTAAAGACTTATGCACAATAATAAACAATGCCGGTTGTCTTTGAGGATATCTAAATCTACTTTTCATATACTTTCTCCTTTTGGGTTGCCTGCTATAGTCTTTTTATTTACATTGTAAAATTTTATTCTAAGTGTAATGATTCTNTCAATCATTACGCATCGTTACATTTGTTTTTGTTTTCTGAACAAGGACCCTTTGTGCATTATTCAATATACCGAATCAATTCTTACTCGTAAATTCCTTTGTTGGCAATACTTTGTCAGAGTTGTTCACATAGAATCAGTCACACTATTCATCTTTTCATTTGTGTTTGCTTATATGCACTCTGCATGTTAAACAGTTGACGACTATTGACATCTACACGGAATGAATGATAAATATTCACAAAAAAAACTTTAGTATTGAAGCGAATAAAACATGCTTGAACAAAGAAACATAAACGCTTGACCAAGAGCTCAAGCGCGTGGGTAAGAACGTTCAGCGATGGAACAAGTAGTTCAAGTACTTGAGCTTTAAAAATGGCATAAAGTCTTGCCTCAAGATGTGTCCATATCACATGACTTTCTTGATCAAGATACTCAAGTAATTCAAGACCATGGAAAAAACGTTTAACTAGGGGCGTTTCTCTTCAGCGAATTCAAACATCGTAGGCACCATAAAAATGGTCATTTGTGTCATTAACATGGCTGTTTCTGCCACAGAAACAACCATTTATGTGGTTATTTCAGATAGACAGACACACACACATGTGAATTCCGGTTTCCAGACCCTATCCTTTCAATCCAGGGAACATATTTTTCATGGTAAAAAAGTTTCAAACCCCTAACAGGTATACATACAGGGATTTTAGAATTCGGGACATTATTTTTTCCTTTTTGTCCTATATCACGAGAGTCCCGTCCCTCAAAAATGTTCGGCATTGTTGCATCTGTCTCGCAGGAAAAGTGAAACGGGATATTTCGGGATTCGGGATTGTCCGACAGGACCACAGGCAAATCCCCACGGCCTGAAAATCTGATTGGTGAAAACCGACGGCTCCGAAAGAAACCTGAGAAGTCGAAAAAGCGGCCCCCGAAAATTGGATAAGCCGGAAATGCGGGAACTAAAACAGTGGCAGGCAAAAAGCGCGAGACCGAAAAGCCTCATAAGCGGAAAGCTCGGCGGTCTAATAATCCCAATGGGTCAAATTCAGCGCAATCCAAAAACATCATACGCCAAAGAAGCGAGGCCAAATGACCCTATTTGCGGAAATCGCGCGGCCCAAAAAGCACACTGGCTGAAATCGCTGGTCAAAAGAACCTGATTGGCTGAACGCGCCATGCCGAAAAACCCACATTGGCCAAATGCGCCGGGCCCAGAAGCATGACGGGCCAAGCCGGCGCAGTCCAAAAACGCCCAATAGGCCTAATCCACACGGCCCAATAAGGCCCATCGGCCGCAACGGCGCAGCACAAAAACGCTATTGGCCGAAACGGCGCGGCCTAAAATGGCCCCCTTAGCCGAACCGGCGCAGCCCCAAAATGGCCCAACTAGCCACAAAGGCGCAGCACAAAAACCGGATTGGCCAAACCGGTGCTGTCCAAAAACACCTGATTGCTCAAAACGGCACAGCCCACAAACCTGATAGGCCAAACCAGCGCAGTCAAAAGCACCCCAACGGCCACAATGGCACAGCCTAAAACGGCCGAATATGCCAAAACAGAGGAGATGAAAAAACCCTCGCCCCATATCCTCGCTGCCAAAAATCTGATCGGCGAAACCGGCGCACTCCCTAAACCCCATCGGCCCAGTTCCCCCGTACCCAAAATCCCCAAGTGCGAAATCAGCCTCGTCCAAAAACACCCCATCGACCGAAGTTCACCAACTAAACCTGCCGAACCTCCCTAGAAATACCTCCCAATGACCCACCAACCTTCACACGGTCTGAATCTCTCTCTGTTCATATCTATCTTCTAGTCTTCACACCACTCCGTGCCCCATCAATCGAAATCCAACTAAATGCTCATTGGCGACAAAATGCTGTCACTGTGGCTGGAGGAAATAGAGAAGGCAATGCAATCAATCAACTCTCTTCTCCACACGGTTTGTATGTTGATGATGATCAAACTGTCTATGTCGCTGACAAAGACAATCATCGTATTATGACATGGAAATCGGGTGCGACGAGTGGTCAAGTGGTTGCCGGTGGAAATGGACAAGGAAGTGGAGCTCATCAGTTGTCTGACCCACACGATGTGATTGTTGACAAAGACATTGATAGGCTCATCATTTGCGATCGTATGAATGCAAGAGTGGTTCGATGGCCTCATCCAAATGGGACAAGTGGAGAAACGATCATCTCCAACATCGGTTGTTGGGCTTTGACAATGGACGATAATGGATCTCTCTATGTCACTGACGTTGGAAAAGCTGAAGTGAGACGATATCAAAGAGGAGAATCTCAAGGAACAGTGGTTGCAGGTGGCAATGGATGGGGAGATCGTCTCGACCAACTCTCTCGCCCGCGATACGTATTCGTCGATCGAGATCATTCAGTGTACGTGTCTGAAGGGCGAAATCATCGTGTGATGAAATGGGTGGAAGGTGCAAAACAAGGCATTGTCGTGGCTGGTGGTCAAGGAGATGGAAATGGTCTCAATCAATTGTCACGTCCTCGAGGAGTCGTTGTCGATCAATTGGGCACTGTCTATGTGGCTGATTATGGGAATGCTCGAATCATGCGTTGGCCCAAAGGAGCCACACAGGGAAGTGTCATCGTTGGTGGAAACGGTGGAGGAGGACAATCGAACCAACTGAATGGGCCCGTTGGTTTATCATTCGATCGACATGATAATCTGTATGTCGTCGACTGTTGCAACCACAGAGTTCAAAGATTCAACTTGGAATTCAATAACAACAACTAACGAAAAAGAATAGGATTAAGGACTTCATCACGATGAACAAAAGAGAGAGAAGAAGACAAAAAAAAATGAATCGTATTTTTTTCCAAAAACAAATTTAATTAATAAAATAAAGTAAAGAACAAATTTACGGAATAAGAGACAAAAAAAAAGAGAGAGAGAAATAGAAGGGGGCAAAGTGAAAACCACTTCGCGAGAAAATGCACTCAATAACCCCGAGACGTGGCTGACTTCGAAGAAATAGGAATGCTTAAAATAGAAATCCCCAGAACTCAGCCACAACCCATACCATCAGCTTCGAATTTTCGCAGCAAGTGTACTTCGATGAGATCTAACGAATTCCCATGAAATCTTGACGAATTTACCGCCGGAACACGAAAATCAAAGAATGCTCAAAAACAACACACACACGTAAAACAGCGCTGCAGCGGCTTTCGCGGGACCCGTAGCTCGTCCGGAACCTCCTTGATTTCATGATGTTTCGCATGTGGCAAGTAGGAAGACTTGTTCTCTGATGGACGCCCACGAAATCCTAACGAAATTACCGCTGGAACACAAAAATCCAAGCATACCCAAAAACCCCACACAGCCGTAAAACAGCGATGGAGCGGATTTTGCAAGGCCCATAGCTCGTTAGGGACCCCTGGATTTCAGTATGTTTCGCATGTGTCAGATAGGTAGACATATCCTCTAACGGATTCCAACAAAAACCCAACGAATTTCCCGTGGGAACACTAAAATCAAAGCATGCCCGAAAACCCCAAAATCACATAAAACAGCACTGGAGCGGATTTTGCAGCACGCGTGGCTCGTTTGGAACCCCATATATTTCATGATGTTTCGCATATGGCAGGTAGGTAGACATGTCCTCTAACGGATTCCCACGAAAAACCGACCAATTTCTCCGCTGAGCACAAAATCCACGAATGTCCAAACACCCCAAACATAAAAGTAACATCGCGTTAGCGGGATTTTGCTGGAACCGTAGCTCGTCAGGAACCCACTGGATTGCATGATCTTTCGCATATGGCCGGAAGGTGGACATGTCTTCTAACGGTATCGCACGAATTCCCGACGATTTTCTCGCCGGAGTACCGGAATCCAAGTATTCTCAAAAACCCCACACAATCATGAAACAGCTGGAGAGGTTTTCGTAGGTTGCGTAGTTCGTCAGGAGCTCTCAGGGTTTCATGGTATTCCGTATCAGGCAGTTAGGTGCACATGTCCCCTAACGGATTCCCAGGAAATCCCGATGATTTTCTCGCCGGAACACCAAAATCCAAGGATTCCTAAAGACTCCACACACACGTAAAACAGCTCAGTAGCGGATTTTCGACGAACCGTGGCTTGCCAGGAACCCCCTGGATTTTATTACTTTTCACGTGTGACGGCTAGGCGGTTATGTTCACTTACTGAATCTGATGAAATCCCGACGGAAATCTCGCTGGAACACAAAAATGCAAAGGTCTCCAACAACCCTGCACGCGTGTAAATCAGTCTCACAGCGGATTTTCGACACGGCTTCGCTCGTCAGGAATCCGCTGGATTTCATTACTTTTTTATCTCGGGGCTTGGTGGACATGTCGTCTAACAGAATCTGATGAAGTCGTGATGAAAATCTTGCCGGAACACCAAAATCCAGGGGTTCCAAGAAACTCAATCCCTATATGAAACAGTGTCCTAACGAATTTTCCAGTCGGCGTAGCTCATCAGGAACCCCATGGATTTCGTTACTTTTCACATCTGGCGGCCATGTGGACATATCCTCCGACGGATTTTCACGAAATCCTGACGAAAATATTTCACGAACACTGATTCCCTAGTATTCCCGAGAACCCGACTCACTTGTGTAACAGCGTTATATCAGATTTCCTAGAGCTCTCGCTCGTGAAGAAGCCAGTCATTTTTATGGCTTTTTGCATATGGCTGGTGGATAGACATTTGTCCAGCGGATTCTCACCGAATAATGACGGTGTCCTTTATAATAATAAATAATAATAGCTCCCATAGGCTTATCGCCCGTTGAGGCCGGCGCTAGGGTCCACGTGCACCAGTTTCTATCGTCTGTTTCTTTTCCGGACGGCGGTATCTGCACCCCTTTCCGTCCAAAGCTTTCCCCTACTTTTGTAGGGCTGGCGGTCAACATAAGTACCAGGTGGTAGTGACATCTATGTTGGGTGTTTTTTCGACTCTGCATACTGACTAACGATGTAATCAATACACTATCGGATGAGTCATCCGAAACAACTAGCCATTAGTGACTTGTTCAAGGTCATTCCATGGATGATAGTACTGAGGTTTGATCACAGTATCTTGTGAATACGTGTCTAACAACGTAACCACTCATCCATGGCGGCTGGTGTCCTTTATGGGATACCGAAATCCAAGGATTTACAAGTATTTTGCTGACGTTTATTAACAGCATGTGACCGGTATCTCAACGCCGCGTGAGTGTCTTGGAAATCTCTAGACTTATGGAGAATCAGCGAGGGATTATCGGTCGTTCACTGGATCAATCGGATCTCAACGAATTGTTGACGGTTCTCTCCGTTGAATACGGAGTTGCAAGTATTCCCGGAATTCCCACAATCATGTTTAAACAATGTAAGCGCAAGTTGTCAAGGACACTTAATTTTCTGAAAGGTTTTTTATGCCTTCAGATTAATTAAGGTCAGATGGTTGGTCATCGGATCTGAGGAGATCTCCGAATTCCCGACGATTTCTCTAATTGATGTGTGGTGTCGTGGTATTGTAATTTGGCTATAGAAATATATAGACGTCGCGTTTTGGTTTTTTCAAGACCGAAAACTGAGTGAAAACGTCTGGATTTTTTCCTGTTATTTGTGGATAGTTAGCTATCTATTGGATCTAACGGAATCACTAGGGTTCCTCAGGAGTTCTCAAATTAGAGTATGAAGTCGCAGGATTTAATTGAATTTGGTTAAGTTGTAGAAAAATCGTCAGATTTCATGTTCTGAGCTCTGGTACTCCGTCGATTTCTATTCATTTGCTGGGAGTGGGTGAGGGTTGGTTGATGAATGTCGTATGTAACTCATTATTTTGACCTCTTTGCGAGTTCCATTGATGTATTGTAGAATCACTACATTTCATGAAGTGGGATCGATTAGGACTTTCGGCATGCGAACTGATCGTGTGGGATTTTTTTCATGCAATCGTTTGGGATCTTTTGAAATCTTGCATATTAGTTTTAATTCGAGATCTGGTATAACTGGTTCACTCGAATAAGCGACGGTTCGCATAATAGATTTTTGGCGTCGGAGGATTGTAAGTACATGGTAACGCATATGTATAGCTAGAAGTGATTTTCTGTGCTCCGATGCTCAGGGAATAATTCGGTAGCTGTTTATTGTGCCTTAGTTTCGTGGGATATTTTTTCGAGATAATGATTTCTGCAGAATTCACGAGTATGTTGATATGCCAAATTATTCAATGGCAGGAAGTTTAGAAGAAATCTAGAAACCCGTTTCAAATCGGTAGAATGAATTTTAGAAGGGCGGCGGCTTTGGTGAATCTCAAAGCGTTGGACGAAAAATTGCAGACTGGCTCGAAAATTTGGTAATTTGAGGGATTGCCATGGATTCGCAATAGTTTCCCCGTTAACTTGTGGTTTCTTTGGTTTTCAGAAGCAGGATAACAGCGTATTTGATTGCCTGGAACGTCTTTTCACGATGTTTCGCGCAGTGAAATCTTCTGAAATGTTTGGAATTCGTTTGGGCTGTTAGCCCGTGACCTGTCATTTTCCGATGCACGAATGCTCGACAATTTCCGAATTATACGGTGGTAGTGTAGCGTTTTCAAAGATAGCCTAAATTGAAATTTTCGAGTTTTTTGTGACAGTTTTCTTCGACGCGTGTCTCAGTCAGTCGCAAGGGGACTCATGAGAATCTTTCAAGGTAGTGAGGGCGAGATGTAGTGTTTAGGATATAGAAAAATTTTCTAGAATATCGTCCTGAATGTGGACAATCGCAGGTTTTTCCTTTTAGAATGTCAGAATCAGATGGATCCACTGGAAAGATTTTCGGCCACTTAGTGTTGAGTGAACTCTGCTGCAATTTTTCCGAGTCGTTCTGAGTTTTTATTATCCGTGTGTTATTTAATTGATTTCCCCTAGCTCTCGATACTTCGAATAAATAGGGGGCGGAGTCCCAATATATTCCAGAAGGTCACGCACACTTTGAAGTTATATTCAAGAAACTATGTGCAGGCACTGATCATTCTCTGAATATACTTGGAACCGTTTTGAATAGTTTGCCATTAAACCTTGAAATTTGGAGCTAATATGGGTGATTTGTTCATTTCAACTCGATGATTGTTCTATTTTGAGGTTATTTTTTTCCCTAAAGAAGGTGAATTCAAATTGACGATCAGTGATAACGTAGTGCATCATTGTATGTTTTCATTCTATTACTTGTGTCTTGTATCGTTTCTGTCCAGTTTTGTATGGTTTTTAGCGTGAGTAAACAATGTCAGATGTGCGCCATTTCTCTGTCGCATAATTTCATGGTTTTCTCAATACTGACCTCAGTGTTTCAGTGTCAGTTTACTTACTGATTAAGGCCTAATGCACTCGTATGCTAGTTCATGGACTTCTATGCTAATGAGTTATTTATGAGATTGATTTGATTAAGTTTAGCTAGTAGATAAAAAAGTGGCTCAGTATTCGACTTCCCGTTGTCACTGAATGTGGTGTTGGCAAGAGGTTTTTAAGGGAGAAAAACTCCATCATTCGAAGATCTGGAATTCGTTGATTTTCATTAATGTAGTTCGATTCTCGTTTTTCGGGTTTGTTTGAAAGAAAGGAGATTATGCGTCTGGTTGAAAACCGCTTCCGTTAATAGTTCCAACGATGATAATGAATTAAGCCGCTGTTCACAATAAAATGTCATGGCCCTCGTTTGTGCAAATTTCCATCGCACCTCCAAAGGAGGGTCGCTATTTTGGGCTATGGGTTTGTAGCACTTACTTCAAAAGACAGGTATTTTAGAGAAATTTTCTAGCTTACGAACAGTTGACCGTCGAAGCTCAATAGTGAAAGCTAGCTTTTATTCTGAAGAATAGTACTTTCGATGGCGCAATTCTATTTATACTAGAAAGTTAGATTCTCAACTGTTAAAATTTCAAAATGCAGCTAGATGGCTAGAAGGCAGTTTATGAGAAATGTACGGCCTTCTATTACTCTATTCCAGATTTTCTTCGTTTATAGCACATATTGAACGTGGTGATAGAATATGGGATCACTTTCTGTTTTATCAGAGTGTTTAGTTTGGATTAGCCTGTAATCCTCAGTGAAAGACTATGGTGAACTAAAGAAAGAGCGATAGTATCATCGAAAAGAT
>OENT01003815.1:0-10381 GCA_900239685.1 Rotaria macrura | reverse complement strand
GAACCGGAATCGGCGAATCACCATAATGAACCGCTAGTTTTCACTACTAGTGTGTTTTACACAAAACGTACTGCAGCATTCGTGGCATAAGAAGAAACCACTAATAGTGGTTCCTTAGTATTTTTTTTCCTCATCGTTTCTCTAGGAATAAATCGAACGTCCTTCATAATTGATGATGTGCTTCCAGTTGGTGTATCGTATACTTAAAGCACCCGAATATTTCAACATGCTACTTGATGCATTTGTCTCATTGCATTTATTTATGGAAAAAAACATTGGAAAAAATTACTGTGATAACTGTTTTTTTGACGAAAAATTGAGAAATCGATCCTTTTCATGATACATGGGATGTTACATTCTCTGTACAAATTCTAATTGTTCGATGTTATTTATTTAGATATATTTTATGCAGCAGCAGCATGTAAACCCAAGTTTTTGTGTCATTTCTCTGATGTTACAGCTTTTCTATGGCATCGATCGAAAATATTCTGCTTTATTTTTCTACATATTTTGATTCTGTGAGGTTCTAAATTTGGTACTGGTGACATACCACACGTCTAAACGAAATGCACATCGTGTTTAAGAAACACCATCAACCGTTGGTTTAGGTCCCGACTCGCTGTCAGTATTGGAAGTAAATCTAAAAAAGATCACATACTTTCCGTTCAACAAACTTCACGTTATGCGAATACAAATAGACCAAAGAGAAAAACAACTTTTATATATCCTTATCTCTATTACCTTGCAAAAATCGAAAAACTTTATCAGCTATATTAATTGAGTTTTCTAACAATTAAACTTAGTATTTACACATAGGTCATAGGGAAAACTCAAAATGTGCTTGTAGAATTTAAACTTCCACTTGTACAAATTAAATTAGTTTGTTTCTTCGATTTCATATAAAAAATGCATGAATATCTTGCAGATGCGTATAAGCGAACTAAGTAAAAGATGTAAAAATAGAATTACAGATATATGCATTTGGATGAAGGGACGTGTCAACGATGAACCAAATGAACAACGATACGCATCAAACATAAAGTAGATGCATTTTCTCGAAAAATCAGGCTTAGTTTCGTTATTTCATCACGGAATCAGACGTTGTCTATGATTCTTATCTATCCTATGCTGTACACAGTACGAAAAGAGCGGGTGTGCACGAAGCGACGTGATCATATTTTCTTATTATACACACACCCATCCACACTCGTACGATCAGTTTTTACAAGAGTTCGGATCCGTAATAGAACCGAGCAAAGGGTAAAACAATGTGACAAATACATGCAAATGACGAAGTATCACTTGCCATATCGACTATAACATCCACTTTCATGCCTAACACTGTGTTACCAGCAGCATGCATGAGCCTTACACAAGTTGAAAAATTACCATCACTTTATCATCAACAAACATAGATAAAATTAACTTCTGTCACTTGAAAACTTTATTTATATGATAAAAAGCATGAGCACTATTTGTAATTAAGAAGGAAATAGAATATGAAACACTAAAAAAAGCTACTAAAAGGAATGTCAATATTGATGATCCATTATGAAATTTCTTCTCTAGGTACAATTAATATTTCCATCACTATCCATAAAGCAACTGTTTGGGCATTCTCCAATTTTAGCCCAACCATCACCGTACGCACCAACGCCTGTACATTGCACAATCGATTTGTTATCGAACCAACAAGCATAGTTACCATAAGTATAAACACCTCCAGCAGTAGATTGACATGTTTGTTCTAAAACACGCAGAAACAAGCATAATCAATTCACATCGTTCCTCAAAAAACATCTCAGAATATTCTCTTACTGAAAATCGCTCGAGAGCTAAGGTAAGATTCGCCTGCTTGTAGACCAGAGCTCATTGACGGTGCTCTAATGCCGAATTGCGCTGCACGTGAATGGACACAATCAAGAGTTAATATGAGAGCCAATGCAATCATAGCCATAAGAGTGAATAATCGAGCCATGTCTAAGTTAATTTGTAGACGTAATATAATTCACTGAAGCACTGAATGTGATTCTGAAATAAAAAGAAAATGTGAAAAAACAAGAAGGATCTACAGCAACGACTGATATTCAGCATAACTATATGGAAGTACGGAGAACTGTGGTAAAAACGGATAAATGAACTCGGTTTTTGTATCCTGTTCTCGGGTTTGTATCTTATTTCATTGTTAGTCAAAAAGGAATGTATGTAGGGCACCTTCTTTACGGTTGAAAACAAGCGAAACGAATGCATGATCATTTTTATCGATGAGTTAAGCTCTACTTTCCTGATAGTGTATACATTTGAGTGGTAGCATCCTGATCAAAATTGTATTGACCAAATTGTGGCTATTTCTAAGCAAGAGAGAGGAAGAGACTGATAGGCAGTTTCAGAGAATCTCGCCATCCCTTGTCATTCGCTTAGTAGTCAGAGCTATCAACACATTTTCAGTGCCTTTTTATACTGTAACATCAATGCTAAAGTCCAATAACGACATGCCTACGCAACATAATTATACAAGACACGCCAAGGATAAATTATAGTTATGTAGGACAAAACGCAAACACGGGTACTTTTCTCTAAGTCAGCTATAGTACCTCTTCCATTTGATGGGCATAGATACCCTCGTGCGAAAATTATGCAGTTAAAAAAATATAATCTATTTTGACACTGGTTGGTCTAATATCTCAGATATCATGATCGATCGCTACGTAAACATGAGTTGTTTTTCGGTCTTCACTGTTTTAATTACTTTTATACTATTTATGTGACACTGCAAACGAAGAAAACCTCTATCTTTATATAATTCGTGTCATTTTATGTTCAATTATTTGATTCAAAAACCGACCCACTTGTCTCTAAATGAAGTGAGAATTCAGATGAGGCAGATGGCACAGAAAATCAAATTGAGATCGATATATATTTAAATTTGATACGAAACATTTAGTTTCCTTTGAAGAGACTATTACATTCGTACAATGAAAAATAAAACAGCAACATGACCCGACTGGAACATTCTTTTTCGGAGACTTTTCATGAATAGATTTTCAAATGATCATTACTACGTAAAGTAAGCAACAAAAATTGCACGGAGAGTTTAGAAAAAAAGCATGAGCAAATGCATGCAGAACGAGAAATTGATTAAAATCGACGAGTTTCTGGTTTTACCTTGAAATAATTATTCGAATGGTTATTCACGAAACCTCGAGAAAAAAAAATGTAACACATTTGACATATTTTTTCTTGTCTGACATCGAATTGATCGACTTATTAATGAAATACCCCATGAATAATTGATTGCAAGCGATTAAAAATTTTGTTAGCTTTCATTTAAACGTGATCGATCGTTTGAAAAGTCAAGGTAAAGCAATACGGTTCTGAACATCGTATTGAATGTATTCGAACGTGAATTTTATATAGTTTTTCTGCAACTTATTTGCGATTGAAGGGTTCGTATTAAAAGATAACGAGAACCCATTGAGATTTATTCAGAATCATGCTTTTCGATGAATAGAAACCATAACAGATAACTTGTAATTAATTGAATGGTAGTATCGAGTTTTTTAGTATGAATAGAGAAAGAGGTTTGTATTTTATTGCGGAGTGCAGTTAGCTGATAGCTGTCAATGGGATAATACAGTTTTCGATGAAATAGGAATAACTAAAGGACTTTATAGGAAGAAATGTTCTTCATTTAAATTTCTAATAGGCTGCAATGATTTTAGTAGTAAATCTGTGAAGAATTTCTAATATAGTACTTTAACTCAAGGAAACAAGTCTTCTCTCTCTAAAGGGTGGAAGTGTATGATGAAAGAAGAAAAACTAAAGACACTGAAGATTATAACAGATTTAGAGCATTTATTCGTATGTCTACAAAGAAATAAATTATTAGAGTCCGACGATAAATTTACTGAGATAAAAAGACTCCTAATAATTTTTGGACACAAATGGAAGATAAAATAAAAATGAATTTCCTAACGTATCCGGAAGTAGAAAAAGCAGCTATTTCGTTGCTTAATAATTATAAGGCTCTGGTTATTTCAATAATTGACAAATCAATCCAGTTTTAGTGTTGAATAGAGATGCATAGTTATACAAAACAAGGGAAATTACAGATGAATAAAGTACGTTCAAGAAGATAATGAAAAATCCTACAGAAGAACGTGAAGTAAATAAATGAGACCTAAAATCGATTCTAGAATTCTCGAAGCGTATTTTAAAGCTCAGCCGCATAAAAAAATATGCCTCTAGAACCGATTACATCAAGTTATGATTCTTGCTGTTGCAATGCAACTAAATATTTAGCACAACTACCGTTCGAATGTATATCTGAAACAACAGTATACAGTAAAAACTCGTTTGATTTTAAGTAAAATAATTTTCAGAAAAAATAAATGTGTCGATTAATGATTTCAGTAGATGACTTGACTATATACACCAATGCACAATCACAGAAAGCCATACTTGTTGCAATTACAAAAGTAAGACAACATCATCCTAACACTGCAATTGATGATGATAATTTAAATGAAATGTTTGATTACTGTACGACTATAATTAACTTTGCGTTTAATAATTAATATTAAGATCAAAGAAATGGTGTGAGAATGGGAAGTTCTCTGGGACCCACATAAACACACGTTTTGTGTGATCTCGAGAGCAAGATATGAATAAGTAGATAGAAAAGAAACAGAAAATCTTTCACCGATATATTAACGATATCGCTATGATTTTACATGGAAGCGAAAAAGATATGAAGCTTTTTAGTTAAACTCAGGAACGAAATTGAAACCCTTATAAAAGTTCGTATTGAAATCCAGAATGACAATTAAGTCTCTTTCCTAGATTTTATGATCGAGAGAATGGAATGAGGATTAATTAGGCACATTTACAGGGAGCTTACTGGTACAGACATTTCGTTGAAGTGGACAGTCAGTCAGTTCTGTGGTTAAAATTTGAATTCGATGAAATCTTTCTGAATTCGTGCAAGAGGAATTTACTCTGGAGATGATTTATTAACAAGAGTGTTAGAATATTAAAGAAAGACATTTCCAATCAATGGATATCGATCGAATGTTACAATGGAGGCAGTGAGAAGTTTTTAATCAGGCATGATCATTACCAAAGTCAAATTGTCATCTAACACTGAAAAAGTCAATATCTCAACTAGAGAGATATGGGTTCAGGTTTTTATGGGATCAGATCCAGACGACAGAAGATTTAAAACACGGGACCCATATCAAGCAATGTACAGGGCATGAATGCTTTTTCTGATACGTTGCACTGTCAATGTTAAGCTGCTTTTTATCGTGATGAATGGTATCCTATGTATCAAAGCGTAACTCGTAGATGTAATTGACATTCGATTATTTATTTTGCAGTTTTATTTTCCTTTGTTTTGTTTTCAATGCCATTTGCTATTATTAGTTGAAATTATCTTTTTATCATTCAAGTAAAAAGAACCAAGAAATCTCGACTCCCAAAGCAAAACAAATTATACACATTATCAGCTAATTGATATTTGATTTCGTAGCTGAATGCAAACTGAGTCTGAATATCAATTTCCAACGGACCCTGGCTCGATTAAGACGAGACATGGTCTTAGTGTGGGAGGACTCGCAGCTACCAAATCTTGATGCATAAGTAAGGTGACATGAAAAACATGTTAACTAGTTAAATAAGAATATTGATGAACCGTCAGAAGAAAGCAACTATCCTTACTTTAAAAGGTGGCCTCTACGCCTCTCATCGGTGGTTAGTCAAACTAATCGTAGATCTGATGAATCGAATAGTGTAGTTTCCTAATAAAATGCCAGACTCTTTAGTAACTGTTACACTATTCACACCGCTAGATGTGTCAAGGATGAAAACAAAAACAGAAAAAACCATTGAAAGTACAAGAAGTGTCTAAAGTAGCTGAATGTTATACCGATTGTAAACATCTAAATAAGTGAGATTCAGAAAAAGCTGCGACAACATCGAACGATATAAAGAGTGTAAAAAAGAAACCTTGCTAATAGAAAAAGACAAGAAACAAAAAACCGTGAGTATTCTGATTAACGTAATAAATCGAAAGCTTTTTTAGCAGTTAATGGGACATATATACTGGGGATGGGAATCAGAATTTTCAAAGATTTTAATAGTATGTAAACGTGCTTTTCGATTAACTTCTCATCCTGCATGAAGTTGTTTAGGTTTTTTCCCTAATTCTCCGTGTATTTTTGTTGCTTACTTTACGTATGAATGATCATTTGAAAATCTATTCATGAAACGTCTCGAATGAAAATATACATATCAGGTCATGTTGCTCTTTTATTTCGCATATTACGAATATAATACTTTTTTAAATGAAAGTGAATATTTTGTGGTACTTGCTGACCTTGGATTACACCTTTTTTTGAAAAAATATGAATTCAAAGAGAATCAAGCTTTTTTGAAATATTGGTAAAATAACAAATTTATAGGATTATTTTGAATGAATCAATTCTAATTCGAAATTAAAGTGTACTAACTTTTCCGTTTGAGACTTTTTCTGAATTGAAATTTAATGCAAACCAAACGCTTTTTAAAGATGTTTGTTTAAATTTCTTTTTGTCACTAGAAACACTTAGTTCAAGTATCATCAAATTTTCAATTAAAATATTTGTTGAAGAATGAGGATAAATGACAAATATTGGAAATATACTAATAGTACTTCTTAATGCATTGGAGTTTTATCTCATGGAACTAAATAATCAATCAATGATTAATATAGAAGTGAAGTCCTAGTCAAGAGCTATCAAATTCGTAATTTTGGTACAATTTGGTCTTATAAATTTATTTTGGAATTCATTGTACTGCATAGGAATCAATTATTCCATTAATGACCGAAAATGAGCTACTTTCTTTACAGCTTTTAGACTCTGAAATTCGATCAAAATCTCATAAATTTAGTATCAAAATGCTCGCCCAACGTGCTCTTCTCACTGATGTAAAATTAAATAGAGTTCACGAAGCTAAATACCCATTGATCTATTTTAAAACTGATGAGGCCCCGTTCTTTTCTGGCATTTCAATTCTAGAATGAAAAACGGTTTTATTTAGTTATCGTTTTTTCATATAGTATACAATAATTTAGTTGAGAACACCAATTTAAGAAACTAACTTTTCTGTTGCTTTTCTAGAATTTCACATATGCAGAGTATAGGCCTATATGTATATTTTATGTATACATGCATATACGCACGCTTACGTATAAGAAGCAGCAATAAAACATTTTTTAATGAATGCAAACTTTTATACTAAACATTGTCTTTGCATGAATTTTTACTATTTAAAATGGTCAGCTACCTTTCGTTCAATCTGTTCGAGACTAGAGAGAATTAAAGATTCCATTGCATGTCGATGACACTGTAGAGCATTCGAAGAAAGTAGCTGCATCCTTAAGCATATTCAATCTGTTTGATTGAAGAATAAACATAAAAAATATAATTTTCCTTTTTTCAGGACTTTTCTAGTCATTTTCATATTAAACACGTAAATTAGGAAAAAAAATCGAAAAATACGACAAATTATAGGATTTTTCGAAAGTATACGTGTTACATGAATTATAGGTCGAATCAGACCCTAGATGATATGTAAATACACATCGATCTGAATTCAAACTGCTTTCCCAGCAGTCACACTTACATCCTCACTTAGGTAGGAGACGGGTTGATCTATTTTTTGTCTGAATAATTCAATATAAAATGAGACCTAATGATATAAATATCAATGTTTACTTCGTTTGCAAAATCACGTACACATAAAAATACTAATAATGGTGGCTTTGGAAAAACAACTAATGTTTACTTAGAAATCAATCATGCTACCTGAGGCATTACGTCAACGACTGTCAACATTAATTATACTTTTTCTCACTGCATAATTTTCATATAAGAGTATCTATGCGCATCGAATTGAAGGAATACTATAGCTCACTTACACAAAAAAGTATGCGTGCTTACATTTTTTCCTGCATACCTATATTTTATTCATGGACTGTCTTGTATAATCATGTTATGTAGTCATGGTGTTATTGACATCAAGCATTGATGTTACAGTATAGAAGCAATTAATTATCTGCAGCCATGCGTGACTAATAATAGCATGAAAATGAAAAAGTGAGATTCTCTAAACAGATTCCAGCTCTCTTCCTCTCTCATGTTTAGAAATTTGATCAATACAATGTTGAACAAGATTCAGCTATTCAAATATGTATATAATCGGGGAAAGTAGAACATCAATCATCTATAAAAAGTATCTTGCATTCGTTCATTTGTGTGTTTTTACCCCAGTTGTCAATAATTATATATACTTAGCTTGAATATCAATCATTTCTGTAGATCCTTCTTGTTTTTTCACATTTTATATACGTTTTAGAATCACATTCTCTGCTTTGTTGAATTTTATTACGTAAATTCATTAACTTAGACATGGTTCGAGTATTTACTCTTATGGCTATAGTTGCATTAGCTCTCATATTAACTATTGATTGTGTCCATTCACGTGCAGCACAACTTCACACTAGAGCACCGTCAATGAACTTCGGTCTACCAGCAGGAAACTCTTACCGGAGCGTACGAGCCATTTCCAGTAAGAAAATCATTTGAGATCTATTCTGAAGAACGATTTCAATCGACTATAACTATAGGTTTGTTTGTGTGTGTTTTAGAAAAATATTGTAAATCTACTTCTGGACATTTTTTTTCTAATGGTAACTATGCTTGTTGGCATGATAATAAATCGATTGTGGAATGTACAGGTGTTGGCTCGTACGGTGATGGTTGGGATAAAGTTGGTGAATGCCCAAATAGTTGCTTTATCGATGATGATGGAGATATTAATTGCGACTAGAGAGCCTATTGAAGAATTTGTCAGCAAGATAGAAATTTTGTTTATTAGTTTTTAGTTTATATTTCTTATTCTATGTAATTCTTAATTAGAAATATTACTCGTGATTTTAATCATTCAAATAAATTCAAATAGGAAAAGTTACAGCATCAAAGTCGATATTATATGCGTTATGGCAACTGATACTTCATCATTTGCATGCATTGGTCACATTGTTTTACTCTTTGCTAGTTCTGTTACGCACCCGAACCAATGTGAAAGTTGATCGTGCAAGTTTGGATGTTGAATTGAAAAATAAGAAAGTTCGATCTGCTCATTTCTTACATCGCCGTTCTTCTTGTACTCTGAAAAACATGGGGTGGACTAAAATCTTTAGCAAAAACATATTACGTGATGAAATAGCGGAACAAAATCTGATTCATCAGCAAAAATGTTTGTGTCTTATGTTTGACGTGTTCTATGCGTGAAACGGTTCATTATTGATGCTTCCCTTATATCTAAACGCATATATCCATAATTTTATTTGTATATACTTTATTCTGCTCTCTTCTAAACATCTCGTTGTATTTATCTATGTCGTACGATAAATTGAGATAGAATTGAAAATTTAAACTTCAACTACGAGAAATTGAAAAAACAAACTAATTTAAGTTGCACAAGTAAAATATAAAATGCTTCTAGTACAACGTGAACTTCCCCTCCGAACTACATGTAAAATATGATGTTAATTGTTTCAAAAAAAAGGACTATCTGTAGTTGATTTCCTTTTGCCTTCTTGCAAGGAAACAATGGTCATGAGAGTTAAAAGTCTTCTTCTTCTTCGATCTATCTGTATGAGAATAATGTGACCATCCTTGAAACGACAGCGTGTGGCTTTTTTTAGATTTACTCCAAATACTGATGGTGGCGCTTCTTGGCGGAAGCCAACGGTTGATACTAGTTCATAAACAGCAGGCGCATAACGTTTTGACATGTGGCCTACCAAATGAATCGAATTTTGAGCTTGAACAAAATACAATTTAAAGAAAAATTCAGCAGAATATTTTCAATCGATTCCACAGAAAAACTGCAACAACAGAGAAAAGACACGAAATTTATTGTTAGGTTGTTATTACTTCGCAAAAGACTCTAAAAACCATATTCAACATGAATAATTTGTGCAAACAATCTAACCGCTCGTATGCCTTAAAAAGCATTGAATTTTAAATATCTGGAGAAAACTATTTTGTTCACCATGACTTATTCGATAGCTTATTTCTTTAAACAAATCCATTACGACCAATACAATAAATAGCATTTTGAAATATTCGAATGGTTTAAATATAATATATTAAATGGAAAAGCATCATCAACTATTAAATACCTAAGACGTTTTTATTAACAGAAACAATGAACACTGAGGAATCACTATTCGTGGTTCCTTCTTATGCCACGAATGCTGGAGTACGTTTTGTGAAAACACACTAGTAGTGAAAACTAGCGGTTCATTATGGTGATTCGCCGATTCCGGTTC
>OENT01003814.1:0-10385 GCA_900239685.1 Rotaria macrura | reverse complement strand
ACCTTTATTTGTTATCTTTTTACACGAAGATTTATAACGCTTGGCATTCAAGTCTCCGAAAAAATTGAAAGATACATTTTGATATTTAGGAATTAATTAAAATGGAGATATGACTTTAGGGGGAACACTCCTATGAAAATTGAATATTTCAATATAATTAACTCAAATAAAATAAAGTATAGATATTTGCCCAATATTTTGCATTGAATTAATTTATGATACAATAGTTTAACCTTTATACAAGAGTGTGTCCCATTGTTTGCAATCGAGATTTAATTAGGAAGTTGTCTGTTCTTGTTTACGGTTGCTTCAACTCCTGAAAGAATGGAGATTTGAAGTGTAGTTGTAGTTTATCAATTGATTTCATGAGTAGTAGTTAAATAGTTTAAGATACAGATAAGTATGCAAGAAAAGCCTGAAGCTAATAAAAGCATATTTATTATGCAGGTGGAGGAATAAATGGTATTCACCTTCAAAAATCCACTGCTATGCTTTTTTTGTAGCTCTTAATTGTGAAGGAGCCAAACATGTTATAGAATTTCCGTATTGAATCAAGAACGTATCAGTTGCGACTAAAATTGATGATAGAAGTACTGAAATATGAATCCCAGAGGTAAAAAACACAAATTCGATAGTATTTTCTAGAAATCTAAACAACGGACTTACATAATACTATCTAAGGATGCGTCTTGATAATGAGATTCTATATCGGATTATCATAATAACGAAATAATTCTACTAATTTTCATTGGTGTACAAAGAAATCCGAATTCCTGTCATAGGGGTGTTCGATACTGAGTGCATGTTCCATCTAGGTCGAGCACTTTTTGGCTAAAGCTTCACTTATCGACTTTGTGAAACATTTCGTAACATAATAATATGGATACAGATCTCAAAATCGAGTATCTAGTTATATTGCTCTTTTAGTGAAAATCGAATTTTTCTGTCATGAGAATTTCATGAAGTACGGAATAGGGTTTGGGACTGAATATCACTTAATAATCTAATAAATTCGTGCAAAAAAAACCACTGTCATGTTGTCTAGGCATGCACCAAATCCTGCTTTTAAGTGATAAAGATGACTCATTTTTGACGTGAAGAACCGTCAGTTCTTGTAAAATCTTCGGTTGCTCTCTACTCAAGCCTTATTCCTCTATCTGATACAATATATAGACATGTCAAGTCTTCCTTTAAAAGTTGTAGGATTTGACCAAAAAACGTGAATTTTCGATCAAACCCTGCACATTTTAATGTAAGATTTGACATATCTATATATTGTATCAGATAGAGGAATAAGACTTGAGTAGAGAGCAACTGAATATTTTGCAAGAACTGATGGTTCTTCACATCGAAAATGAGTCATCTTTACCACTTAAAAACAGGATTTGGTGCATGCCTGTCAGGGAAGATCATATGTTGTCGTTAGAGCTTCGATACGTCGCATGGATTGCACAATCAGTTCTACGTGAGTGACAGTTTAAAATAAGAAAGCAAAAAGGAAATTTTTAGTATGGATGGACAGATATTGTCTGACATTAACAAATGCTCAGTCTAATATCGTAAAGTATAATGCCACCGGGCCATCGTTGCCACAATGGTCTGTGAGCAGCACCACGTTCCTGTTATAAAAGACACGAATATATATATATATATATATATATATATGATTATCATTTGGGGTGAGAGTAGTAACAGTGCACCATCTGGTAAAATCATGTCACCTTGATAATAACCACCTAAAGGAAAGCATACGAATGATACTCAACTGTAGAATAAAAAGTATTCAGAATTACCCATTTCTTATGGCTGAAATATTGGTGAAACGATAGATTCATCTTTCAATGTCTAAAACCGTACTAATATCAATATGTGAAGTGAAAGTTGATTGTTAACCGTTCATTTTAACTTAGCGAACCAATGAGAAATTTGTTTAACCAGTTTATCAGGACTCTAAAATCAAAAATAATTTCTCAATGATGATTTGACATTGTCAAAAATTTAGAAATCTAATTGTAAATATCGGATTGAATAAATTTTCTCCTCCGTGCTCATAGGGTAAGAAATGTTTTCATTGGAATCCTGTTGATTACACTTTTCCGTTTGGGATCGAAACGGATAATACTCTCCAATTGTGCTTAAATCCATCTTGCTAGTGGCTCCGACGATATGACATACTTGTTTCGCTGATTCAGATTCGGTAACTTACATGCGTTACAAAATTCTTTAGAAATCGTGATGGAGACTCTATGGACATGTGAGGATTAGATGGTCGTTGTCTTTTGTTTTTCGAGAATCATAAATCTTTTCATTACTGATGGTTAGATAGAAGCATATGCAAATAGAAGTGATATAATTACCAATTACTCAAGAAGAAGAAATCTATGTTTTTAATTAATGAATTTCAATTCATTGGAGTAATAACGTATGTTTATGTTATGGTTCAATCGCACAATAAGCTTAAATTATGAAATTATGTTTGTTGTAGAAAAACGAATGCAATCAACGTAGACACAGGATACAGCAATGCGTCAGTATCCGTGTTCGTTATCATCGTGGATTACACCAGTCACGTCAGACATTAGTTACAGTCAACATCACAAAATAGCATTATAGACAATCAGGATTTTATATTGAAGTGAGATGCTCAGCGTGATTCGTATATTTCTAATAGAAAATATTCAAATATCTTATACTGTTGATGAATAACTAGTTAGACGTAAGCAGGGAGTTCGTAATTAAGGCATCATCACAACTTTCTTATCGAATAATCAATGTAAAAGGAATCGTTTTAAAAACGACATGATCCATTATGTCTTTGAAAATACGGAAAAAAGACGTCACTCACAGAAATTTAGAAAGAAATAGTATAGAAGACATAGATTTGTCTGAAAAAAAATCATTTCTATCGTGCCTCTAAATGTTATAGTTTATCTGTAATCATTCCTTGAACGATTTCGAACACGTGTGATTTTCTGGATTTAATACGTTGTCAGAAAATGAATGAGCCTTCGTGGCAGACTTACTCGCGATAGTGATAGCCCATAAAGACTGATTACATGTACACTCACTATCATAAGATACCAATGTAAGCACATCATTCTTAAAAATGATTCTGTTAAATGAAAGAGATTAAAGTATGCCTTTATAACTATCTTTTATTCACTTTATAATTTCATTTGATCAGAAAGAATTGGATTTCATTGTAGCATAAAGAGAAAATAAAACATTTCTATTGTCATCCAAGATAAGAATATTTATTCTTCTTCTTTAAATAACAGTTGGTTACCAGATTTTCTTGAATAACATATCAAACGAGACTATTTTGTCTTTATCTAGTTTTCATCATTTTCTATATGGTGGGGATCTATCTCGAGTACTGGTGAGCCTTCCTATCTTCATCAATAACCAAACCCACACATCCTTTTATATCTTAAACATATGCATGTGATCATAAAGAATGAATAAGATCCTTATCGAAGAATCATGAGAAATTATAGAGATTGACAAGAAATTTCTGAATTTATCGAAATCTCCGCGTGTATCATGTATTTCACATATAGATTAGGGATGCACTGTCAAGCATATCGTTAAGACCGGTGAAAGCCGGTAAGCTGATGAAGAACCTACGGTGAAGACCGGTTTCTTGTATGATTCAGACGACTCTCTGTTAACACAATCCAGCCATGCTAATGCACCGGCCTTCACCGTAGGTTTTTCGTATTCTTACCGGCTTCACTGCTTTCTCCCCGGTGCATCCCTAATATAGATGGATACGCTCAACATGTAACACATACGGAAATTTAGGTAATTTCAATAGTTTCCTATTAAGTTCCAAAATTTCCTGGTAATTTTTATAATTTCTCAGGACTCCTGGGTAGGATATTATTCTTTCGAAATGCATATTTTGTATCAAAGTTAGCTTGTTTATCGAAGTTTTAACTTTGATAAATATAGATTATTCTACTTCGTTTCTGATATCTTTCCAAAAACTTGAGATCATCAGAGCAAGTTTAGCAGATTCAAAACCAATTGATGAAGACCCTTAAGCAGTTGAAATTATGACCATGCTATGCTAGACACACCAGCCCCCATGCACACTTTGAATGATTGTCGTTTATGATTTCTCGTTTATTTTCCTTTTTTGCTGTTATGATCAGACATTTTCCCAATTAAATGAAACAATGCACTTTGTCAAGTGGCTCATTTTCAGACACTTTCTTTTAACCTAGAACATGATGATTGTCTTGATAGATATGCTGCATGACGTGATTTATAAGAAAATAATGTTCCTCGGCGATAATTGCCATGCATGAAACACATTGAGAAAATGATAAAGTCATAGGTTGCATGCGACAAAATAGAAGCAGGCAGCCCATAATTCATCATAATCCAAAATTCAAAAAATCCAATACACCATGCATTGAAATAGCCGAACAAACCGAGGTATAGATGTTGATCACGAAAAGCAGCATTCGCTATGATAGCAGCGGATCCGATTGACCAATGAGGCTGTTCATACAACAACCATCCTAATCTCTTAAATAAAACCCAGTTAATGATAGGTGCTTCTATATTCAAGTAGAACCAGCGGCTCAATCCAAAGAAACAATAATTTGTTATTTTACTTGCAATAATATTTGAATAAAAACATAACCATCGATATAAAATTTCTTCAATTAAGCCTATTAATACGCAATCAATCAGAATTGTGAATAGCGTCACATTTTTATTTGAATATTTGGCGTAAAAAATATTTGTGTCTAAAATAGTTTGGTCACATAATACAACACATAGTAGGGTAACAAGAAAAGCCCACAAAAATATCCCCCATGATTTGCAGAGCCCATCGATTATGCCGCCACAATACCAATAATAAAATAAAGGTAATTCGGTAGCTGTTGGAAATAGAAAACGAATAATGAGAAAAAACAATAACATTATTCCGATATAAACTAGTAGTATGACATTTGGGATGTATTGTGATAAACTCATTTGGTTATATGAAGTTCAATTTGATTGATTATCTTTTTGATAGCCAATTAGAAAGTAACAGTCGTTGAAGGCGGAAATATTACAAGAAAAAAGAATAATCTGAAGTTCAGGGTTATCTAATGATAGCATCAAAACGGTTTTGACTTTTGAGCTTACTGTACATGCACCATAATGAAAACATTTGTCTACATGGTCCATCAATGTTTTCATGATTGTATATGAACTGATAAATGAGGTGGGATTTATTTTCAATCGAGCCAGCAGTGCAGTTGGCATTTCTCCGTGCCTGTCTAACTCACCTTCTCTTGATTAATACTAGTAACCGTAGTTTTACTATGATTACAGCATCATCGAGGGCAATCCATCTGTCATATATTATGCACTCGATTGGGAGTGGAGGTGGCAGTTTCACTTTCCTTTGGGGAAGGAAAGCTTTTTAACATTCACGTTTTCTTAAGAAGAAAACAAATTCGAATACTTTCTTTACCGTTTCTCATATTTTATAAAAGAAAATAATGCAAATGATGCTGCTCGATTCAGAAATTACTTCTAAAAACTAAAAAGGAAAGCTTTACGCTTCCTAGAAAGGAAAGGGAAAGTGCCTCCCTTAGTTGGGAATTGATGTTATACAAAGAAATGGTATCTATCGGAATTTATCTTACGAGGGAAGGCCCACAGCTTGAAAATCGCTTTCGAATTGAGACGAAGTGAACATCAGGTAATCGAGGGTGCTTACACCGAATATCACATCCGTTGGGAGCAACGTTTGGTTTTTGAGCCGAGCTTTGGAAAACCAGGTGTCCACGCTCAAACACCTTCTGCGAGAAAAAGTTTTTTCGTGTTTCTATACGAAAGATCATAGGGCAAAACCTAGAGAAAATTGTTTTTCAAGGTGACTGGAAGGATTTTAAGCTTAGTCTTTAGGTAAGAAAACGAAATACCGATGACTAAAGTTCTTTTGAAATAAGTATTCTCTTAAAATGGTTTAGACGAACATTTTTCCTGTACGTTCTAGAAAATTCCTCGTAGTGAGTTATTAGTTTACAGACATCCTAAGTGTTGTTTGACGGTGTGAATCTCTCTATTCATCGAAGTACGAGTCTCATAAGGTTCAACACATGCTAGGCTTCGAAACAAACAAATGGTTTCATTAATGCACGATTACTTGTGGCTTGTTAAATCTAATGCTTTGTAAGCTGTTTCAAAAACAATTTAGGATGTCTCTAAGCTACAAATTAACAACGAGCAATCTTCAAGAATGAACAGATAAAATGGCAGAAAAATTTTAATTTAAAAACAACTTTCGTCCAGAGTATTTCGTCTTTTAACTTTGAAACCAAGGTTAAAAACCCTCCAGTCACCTTGAAAAACAATTTTCTCTAGGTTTTGCCCTATGATCTTTCGTATAGAAACACGAAAAAACTTTTTCTCGCAGAAGGTGTTTGAGCGTGGACACCTGGTTTTCCAAAGCTCGGCTCAAAAACCAAACGTTGCTCCCAACGGATGTGATATTCGGTGTAAGCACCCTCGATTACCTGATGTTCACTTCGTCTCAATTCGAAAGCGATTTTCAAGCTGTGGGCCTTCTCTCGTTAGCTGCATACACACAAGATTGCAGAAATATTTACTCTGAACCGCTTGAAAAATTTTCAAGACTCTAAAAAGTGAGGTACAATTAGACTTCCAAAAAAGTAAATTTCCTTTCCTACCAAAATTTCTGGAAAGCCAGAAAAAAACTATTCTCACTTTAATTCTCAAAATTATGAATATTCCGAAATTATATAGATTTCCACAAAGTGATACTTTATTTATTTCTAAAAAATGTCTAGTCAAAAAACGACCCTATCCTACCATACAATAGCCGACAAAGACATCACCGGGAAATTTCGGAAATTACTAGGAAAATACGGTAATTACAGAAATTTCTAAACACTATACTCTGAACAGTTCGATCGCGTATATAAGAAGAACAAGCCTCTACCCTAAAAAGCAATGGGAATTTTGGAAGTTACCCAGTAAATTCCGAAATTACCAGCTAAATGAGGTAAAATCGGAAATTCCCAAACTTTATATTCGGTAGATTTCGATTACTTGTATAAGAAGAACAAGGCTCATACCTTATTCAAGAAGAGCAATGGGAGAAATTACAGGTAAATTGGGGAAATTACCAAGTAAATTTGGTAATTACGTTAATTTCTTTTGAGTCATATGTATAAGAAGAATAAGCACCTACCCTAACAACAAGAGCACTTTGAGAAATTACTAAGATATTTATGCAATTACCAGGTAAATAAGGTAACTACGCAAATTTTTATTCACAATATTCTCAATATTTCGATCGTCTATGTAAGAAGAACAAGCCTCTAACCTATGAAGGAATAGGAGTGTGAGAAGTTACCAAGAAATATCCGAAATTACCACGTAAGTAAGATAATTAGGGAAATTTCCATTCTCTTTATTCGGAAGATTTCCATTCCCTATATAAGAAGAACCAACCCCTTACCGTATTCACGAAGAGCATATTGAGAACTTACTGAGAAAGTTCGGATGTTACCAGGTAAATAAGGTTATGACGCAAATTGCTATACACTATATTCTGAACATTTCGATCACCTCTATAAGAAGAAGAAGCCGTTACCCCATAAAAAAAGAGAAATTCCAGAAATTATGAGGAAATTACTGAAATTGCTACGAAATTTCGGTAATTTCTATTCACTACATTCTTAACATTCCGATCATCTATATAAAAAGAGCAAGCCTGTTTCGTTTAAATGAAGAGCAAGCGAAGAAAAGACCAGGAATCTCGGAAATTGCTGGGAAATACGGTAATTATGGAAATTTCTAGGCAGTGTGTTCTGAACGTTTGGATTATCTCTATCAGAAGAACTAGCCGCTATTTTAATAAAGAAGAGGAATTTTAGAAATCAATGGGAACTTTCTGAAGTTACTTGGAAGTGGCGGGTTTTACAGAAGTAGCTGTCGTTTTGTTTTTGAATATGACTGGTTTTGGTTTACTGAGGAATGGTTTTTTTGTTTTGCGAATGTTTATTGGTTAGGCGTTAGTTTTTTCTCTAGTTCATGTGTGTTTTCTAGTGAAGTTATTTCCAACGGTGTCCGTGTATAACTGAGTTCTTCAGGAAGGTTAGAATTCCTCGATAGTTTTTTTGTGTATTCTGTAGTGCTTATCTAATCAGTTCGTTATCTAGGGTATGTTGTGTGTTTGTATCAGTTGTTTCGCTTAGTCAGGGCCTGACGTTTCATTCTTACGTCATTGTTGTTAATGACGAAGTATCTTCTTCATCGAGGTGTTCGTTGGATACGAATAAAATTTATCTCGATGTTTCCCGTCAGATACGCGTAAAGTATCTTTGTTCTTCCCGCGTGTCGTTTGGCTATGGTTTTGTGTGAGATAATATATTTTTAGACCTTTTCTTTCTTCATTTTGTGTACGTTATCATTTATAGTGAGGATCGTTAACCCGTTGGACATACTTGATGCGTTTTATTTATGACTATTATGTTAAGTTGTTTTTTTTACCGTGCTTTCTTCGTTTTTTCGTGTTCACCGTGCTGCTTAACGCGGCGTTGAATGTTTTTCACTTGTTTTTGTGATACCGGAGCACAACGATGGTTTTTGTTTTATTTGGTTTTGTAATTTCAACTGTAATAGGTTTGCACCGGGAAAGTCTCCTGGAACTGTTCACGCATTCGAAAGGATGACGCTTCGTGTATTCGTCTTTTATATGTGAGTTTGATGAAAGGTAGTGCATAACTTCGGTTTTACTGTCGGTATCATTTTATCCCATGATTTGAATCCGTAAATTGTTTCAGTGGAACTATTTGTCCAACAACTATAGAATTTTATCGTTTTTCTAATGTAGATTCGTTCAAATATACAGGTTATTACTGAAATTTGTAAGATATTATCTTTCTGCAAATTTTGCATGAATATCGGATATTGCTGTTATTGAGGATAACTCGCTTGTTGAAATGATTAATTGTTTAGGAAATATTTATTTCTATAGACTATAATTACGGGAGATTTGATTATCCTATTGTTGTGTTTTTAGTAGTATCTTTTCGAAACCATTATGGACAAACAGGCTTCAGCTACTAGGGTTGTACGACCGAGAATTTCTACTACTACTAGAAATTCTGGAAATTGAAATCAAGTAAATCGTAATTTTTTATCGATCGAAGGTCAAGCAGCCATGGAGTATAATATACGGATGGGCAAAATCAAAGAAGAAATACAGTTCAAACCTGAACTTGTCAGGTCGCCACGGGTTCGACGGTGGCTTGATACTTATTTTGCAGCTCGAATGCTGGATATTACTGGCTCAACAATTTATTTACTGTCAAGGGCTTCATACTTGCCCGAAAATGTGTTTTTGTACCGAAACAACACAGTTCGACTTGCGAACGGCTTGTATATGTTCATGGTTACAAATTCTTGTAAGTATTTTTTGAATGCTTTGCTTTATTTAGATAGGTGTATTTTTTTCACAGCTTTTGGAAAAGCGATTTTCATAAACGCTATAAACATGCCATATCCAATTGTTATCAAGTGAAAATGACAGGTGAGATGCTTCCGAGACCTAACGCAAACGATCCACAAATAACAAATCTTGTTAAATGCCCTTACTTTATTGATGATGTGAGTACTTTTCTTTGCTTAAATTAAGTTTTTGTACGGACGCTAGCATGCTCGAGCTGTTGCTAGTTTTCATATATCTGTGTGTGCCGATTAATTGAAAGTGTCACGTGAAACAGTATGGCATGCTTCCGTATCCAGAGGAAGTTGTAGAGAAATCTGTTTGCTTTCATCTTCTCGCACCTTGAAAAATTAAGACCTACGAAAACATGGATTTATCATCACCTACAACCCAACATGGAATCGTTTCGATTCCTTGGCTCGCCTTACTTAGAACGTTTTTCGGACTACTCTACTGATTTGAAAGTTGTTAAACATGATTATTTAGTATTCAAAACGACGACTATTTGTGTAAAAATGTGTACATACATTTGGACAAGAAGAAACACTCGCCTTCGGAATGATTGAGTAAATACACTGAATCTGATCAAGATCGATTTCGCAGTTTACATAAAAGCAGTCAGCAGTAATTTTACGGAGATATTCAACACTGATAACAAAATAATATTTCAGATTCAATTTTTTTTCAAAAAAATCATGGCGTTAGGTTAACGCGTATCATTGATACTCTATGGAAAAGACAAAAAAATCTTGCGTACTACGATAGAATAAAAATACCCACATTGTTGAATTTATCTAGAAAAGAAAAGAATCTACTCGTACATCACCGAAACAGTATATTGAGATGATGAGGTAGGACAAGGGTATTCATTTTTTTACAGCAACACTAACTCTGTTAG
>OENT01003813.1:0-10392 GCA_900239685.1 Rotaria macrura | reverse complement strand
CGATGTAAACTCTGGTACACTCTCGAAAGAATCACCATTCTCCTTCTCATTTAAAATACCGTTTCCTCGTTTAAGCCCCCCCCCCCACCCTAAAAAAGTCAGTTTTCCGAAAAATTTCGAAATTGATAAAAATGCATAAAACGTTAGCATGTTTTTCGCTCTTTCAGAATTGAAATAGGTTTCTACCTTAAGCCTGTATTTTTGCCGGAAACTTTGAGAATTTCTGGAAGCCCTCCTCAATACAACTGAATTTTCGTCAAAAATTCTTGAGTAAAGAAAAAAATTTTCGAAAAAGTCTTTTTCGTTTTTTCTCATTTTGCAATTTCAAAAATAGTGCATCCAAAATTTCTGTCTAGCTCCATATAGGATGTATTTAAATCTGTTTTTGTTTGAAAGAGCATGTGAAGATACAGGGAACTGCAGAACCTTTTTTTCAAAAACCGTTCTTTATGGCTACATAAAAAGGGATCTCCATTCACCCTCACCCCATTTTAAAGAGTTTTTTGAAGTCATTGAATTCGTGATTCCTGTTTTCCGCTGAAAAAGTAGGAATTTAAAAACAAAGGACTCTTTACTACCCTCCATGTTCACATGCTCTTTCTAACAAAAAAATTAAGATATATCATGAACCTGGACTGAGAAATTTGGGTTGCCAAATTCCCTATTTTTGACCCTTCTCAGGTCCGTATCTGAGCCAAACATCATGATTGAGGGCTGAAAATTGAACCATAATCTTTACACACGAAGCCTAACATATTTGGTAAGTTTCATGCAATTCGAACGTTCGTGGGCCAAGATCTATTTTTGAGGTGAGGGGGGGGGGTAGCTTAACACTTAGCCATGCAACTAAGTATCCCATGTAATAAATACTGGAAGGAAATCGGCGGTTTACCCCGATTTTACAGGTTCGGCTACCGGCTCCCATCACTGCAATTTACCGCGGGAAACCGGTGGTTTTGACGAATATTACGGTTTATCGCTAAAAATGATCCGGTATATTCGATATGGGATACATCGACAGGACAATGAAGCTTTACTTTATCAATATGTATTGAAACTTTTGCTGTGATTTAGCGGTTTCAGAAAATGATCTTGTTAAAAGTCTTTCTTCAATCAATCATACTTTGTGTTACGCTTTTCACGAAAGGAGTAATTATTGAAGGCAAAAATGATCAGCTGGATCTACCTTCGCTAAAATGTCATGCTGACCAAAGCATGAAAGAATATTATGATCTAAACAAGTATGCTTCTAAAGAAATGCAGCAGTTCGAAAATGAAACTCGACAATCTATTTTTACGAGACGGACCACGAATACATATGTTATTCCTGTACTCTCTAAAAAATAACCGTTTCCCAGAAAACCAACGCAAAAAGTTTTGCGAGGCTCCGAAACCCTTTTCTTACTCTCGGGAACTGTTTCAAGGGTTTCCGAAAGCTCGGAAACCCATTTTTTACCATCAGAAACTCTTAAAAGGTTTCCGATAGTAACAAACTCGTAAACCGAAAATGGTTTCCGAGCCTCGCATACCCTTCCAAGCGTTTCCGAGCTTCGGGAACCATTTTCGGTTTACGAGTTTGTTACTATCGGAAACCTTTTAAGAGTTTCTGATGGTAAAAAATGGGTTTCCGAGCTTTCGGAAACCCTTGAAACAGTTCCCGAGAGTAAGAAAATGGTTTCCGAGCCTCGCAAACCTTTTTGCGTTGGTTTTCTGGGAAACGGTTATTTTTTAGAGAGTAGTTTTTCATGTATATGGAACTAATTTTGCCGGACATGCTGTTAATGACACAACAATAATTAAAGCTCTTGAAAAATTGAATGATGATTTCCATGGATTGAACAAGGATTTCAACGACGTTAATCCTGCATTTCAACACATCAGATCGGCTCTGGACGTAGCATTCAAATTAGCTCGCAAGGATCCAAACGGGAATCCAACACTTGGAATAGTCTATTATCCTCTAAAATATGGTTATGGTACCGGTGCGTTTAATGATGACATAAAAAGAGAAGCCTGGGATAATTATAAATAATGTAATGTCTATATTCAATTGGATTTATATGGTGACGGAGGTCTGACTAATTCTGGGATTGCTTGGTATCCGGATACCAGCATGTCGGATACAAGTTTGGCACGTATCGTCTATAACGGCCGATATTTATATGGCAATACTGACAATGAATTTTCATCCGTCTTAACCCATGAATTTGGGCATTGGCATAATCTCAAGCACACTTTTGAAGATGGCTGCACTGATCTATCGGAGAACCCATGTGATGAAACCGGTGATAGAGTATGTGATACGCCACAAACGATCGGAAACCAAGGTTGCATGACAATAAATAATTGCATCAACAAACCTGTTAACAATGAAAACTATATGGACTATAGTGGTGCATATGGATGCTACAAGATGTTTACGACAGGTCAGACAGCCAGAATGGAGACTGCCTTGCACCATCCTGCACGAATAACTTTATGGCAATATCAAAATTTGATAGAAACAGGTCTCGTAAATAATGAAACAGGTAAGATTTTTATTAGTCAAGATCTTAACTTTTGTTGAAGACCTATTTTTAACCAAAGTTGAAAGCTGTCTTGTTTACATGTCAATATCGTCTAGATAAGATCTGCTAGAGTTTAAGATTGTTGAAGTGTAAAGATGTAGCTTCCCAGGTGAATGAATCCGACATCGGATCCAATCAACCGACTCAATCTGATCGGATTCAGGGAAATTGAAAAACCGACGGATCCGGTGGAAGAAACCCTTTTTTATTAATTAGGTACTAATTAGTGTCTGGGGACATTCCTGGAAATGGGTCAAAAGCTTACGTCAGATTTCGTCAAATCCTTCACTAAAATCCGAAAATCATTCCGTTTCCCAGTATCCGATCACATTGCATCGGTTTGATAAAAGTCCTATACACTCCTATCGGATTCCTGTACGAATCCGATCGGATCCGATTATCGGAATAAATCCAGTGTCTTAACTTTTACTCTTTCAAATACTCCCACCCTATCTTACATCTCATCAATTTCTTCGGAGAAAAGAACTGCAAGTATTCCAGTGGTAGTGTTCTATTCCGCCACTGAATGGGAATGAAAAATTATTATTGTAGACCAGATCAGTTATACAATGGAAGAATTGTCGTATTAGAACATTAAATAATATTCCAATTGACAATTACTAATTCAACTGTTTGAGTTTTCTAGCCAATCCTTGTTCATCAAACCCTTGTTTAAACGGTGGTTTATGTGTAAAAAATGGTACAAACTTCATATGTACCTGTAGTTCACTTTGGGCAGGTCACACGTGCAACATACAAGCTGGAACTACAGTAACTCGGCCGGTAGACACAAGCACAACCATACAACCAAGTAAACTTATTTGATATAAATGAATTGACTATCATGCACAGAAGTGTGGTGTTTCAACAGATTCATCTGCTTGTTCTCCGAATCCATGCCTTAATGGAGGCAAATGTTATAAATTCTCAAATTCTTATGTGTGCGTTTGCCCATCATCATATACAGGTCACCGTTGCGAATCAGTGCATTTTACAACAAAACCGACGATAACTTCATCCGCTGGTATGTGAAAATTCAGAAGAGCCTTGAAACATAAAAATGCTACCGGTGTTACCGCTTAAGTTCCCTTTCGTTTTGACGCATTCGCTCGATTTGGGGGAAGCGTGCTTGAAAATTAAGAAAAAAAAACCTACGTAGACTCTTCCCGATTCATTCACATTTCGTCTATTAGTATTATAATATCATCAAAAAAGAGCTTAATATTTCATAATTATTTCAACCACGTGATGATTATAGATTTTAATGTATGAAATATTTTTCAGTCCGTACACAGATTATCAATTGTCTTTCTGTAAGTTGCCTAAATTTATGAGTCTTCTCTTGATATTCAATGCCAAAACATAGGATTTTCCCCTGCTTCTGTATATATGAAATCAAATATTGTACTAATATGGTGTTAAACTCGTAATGAACATTCGTTCATTTTATATAAAATTTCCTTTTATTGATATGGTGAAATATTCTGTGATTTTTCTTTTGAATAAATTTTTCAAGCCACTTCAGACACTCTTGCAAAGAAACAAGAAAACATTTTGCTTTTGTGCAATTTTTAGAGATGAAAAATCGATTATGAAGACATGAATTTAATTCTATTTTAATCAGATTCCGAATGAAAATAATGATTAAATTTGATTTGAAACATTCCAATCAATCGTAATCTATTAAAAATCAAAGAATTCGATCAGTAGTCTAAATACAACAGCGCCATTAAGGACTTTGCCTCACAAAAATGCCCACAAGAAAATTTTTTTCGGATTTGCTTATACGAGAAGGTACTTTCTAGCGGCCCATGCTACTTCTTTTCAACAGAATCCGTACTTGCACAACTTATCAGATCAATCGCCTCTAAAAACTATTCATTGAGTTCCATTTACTACCTTCTTTAGCTCAAACTAAATGTGCTCAAAATCCATGCAAAAATGGAAGCACATGCTATGATACCACTATCGGTTACTTTTGCTTTTGTGGCACAGGTACAAATCTGACAGGCACTAATTGTGAATCAAAATTCGAAGTAAGAAGCACAGAGGGTTAGTTGTTTGATTTTTTTCTAACCCAATTGTACTGCAAAGCGTATTTTTATAGTTTGCTCATTGAATTGTACAACTGGTGAATGCGTGAGCACGGGAAATCACCAACAACCGTTTGCATGTTTATGAAACAAGCTATGCAATACAGCAAGATTTAGTTTATAATAGAAGTATGAAATGTGAACTGTTGTCAACTATAAAGAGTAACATCGATGAAATATACGTATATTGATTTACTACAATTGACTGTCTATTGATTCAATGAGAACAGACTGAATACATAAGAGTTAAAACTCGTTGTAAATTGCACGAATGAGAAAGATTTGAAAGCTTCGAGATATGTATGGATACTATAAAGCGAGCAAATTTGGAAATTCTTGAGTTTAACGGTATATTTCTGTTTCGTCATTACGAGAGAGAGAGAGGAAATTCTCAATTTCAAAGTCGATCCAATGCATTTGTTGGTCTCATAGTCACAAAACTACTTCAAATGTTACGTTAAAATATTTTTGATCTATTTATCTGATTCTCAAAGTAGTGAAGTAATAAAGAAATCGAATTTAGGTCGGTTTTTAATCGCAAAACATAGGTCTAAACTATCCACAATATAAAAAAGGCGATATACTGATAGAATCAAAATAAATTCGAATTTAGAGTGAATGTTGGCTTGATTTAGGAGACCAGGTCATGATTTCATTTTGTTTAAAAATATGTAGTCTTTTTCTTATAATGTACACAGTGAAAAATAATGGGACACTTTATGGATTTTGGCATCAATCTCAAGAACAACACAATAAATAGAGATTTTGGGAGACGGAGAGCATGGCTGTTGTTGTGAATATGAGCGAAGATGGTATACAAATTGATAGTGGTCATCCACATTCACACCTTTTTTATTGAGTTTTGCTAAATAACAATATTTTGAAAAACTATTTAGGGTTCGTACGTAAATTAAAAAGGACTCGTATCAATTTATGCGATGTATTAATATTGAAATTATGTAAGTGGCTAAGTGATCCATCGAATTACTAATCATCGTTGCACAATCATTACCAGGCGTAATGATTAAGTGGCAGAACATTGAAAGGCAAATTTCGAAAAGAAAAGTCTCGAAGGAAAAACATAAACAACCAAGAATCTAAAAAAAAATCTCGAATGTGCAAACTATCGAAACCGGAAAATATCGAACAGTAAAATATCGAAAATATTGTATATTGAATGCCACTGTTGTAAATGTTCGAATGTTATGCTTTCTATCCGTTGCTTTATAGAAAATGAGTAAGCGAAGAGTTTTCTTATGTTTAATGAATACAAAAATATTAAAGATAGATGAAAAAGTATCTATATTTTTATTAAAATAAACTGAAAAAGTGACAAGAGTAGACATACAGTAATGAATTAATTTTTTTATTCTTTTACATCTTTCGCAACGCAAAATGATATTCCTTGTAAATACTCTTGAGCATCGATTTCTACATGATCAAAGTGAAAAGAAAGTGTTTCAAGAGTCTGTCTTGCATAAGGCACACGTTTTACGATTTTGTTTTAATTTTCCCGCTTTTCATATGAGGAGTTTGTTGTCTAAAGTACATCTATTGTTGTTTCAAAATTGAGATGAAATACCAAACGTTGAAATAAGTTTTATTAATGTACATTATCCAAGGGGGAAACAGCTGATTTATTTGACTTTAAATCAATTTTAAATCAAAAAAATCAATGACTCGATTAGAATGATTAAATTTGGTATCCTTGTCATGTAAAAACAAATAATCAAAAAATCGATTTTAATCATATACCTTTGATCAATACTTTTAACTGTAATTATCACAACAAATTCAGATGATAATCAATTATTTCGAATATCATGATTATAATCGATTTTCGAAATTTTTTAAAATCGATTATCATCTGAATTTGTTGTGATAATTACAGCTAAAAGTATTGATTAAAGGTGTATGATTAAAATCAATTTTTTGATTATTAAAACTGATTTTTTTACATGGGTTGTTTTTCGAAGTATCAATCTAGAGAGGGACAGTTTGAATCCGATTTTCTTGATTTCCCTAATTTTCTTGATCTTCCCAATTTTTTTGATTTGCAGATTTTTTTGATTTCTTTGTTGATTTTTATGATTTTTATGATTTAAATCAATTAAATTAAATCAAAAAATAAAATAAATCAAGAAATCAGAAATCAGCTGTTTCCCCTTGACATTAAACATAAACTGAAAAATGCAGTATAGATTGATCCAGAGTCTAGATCTGAGTCAATGTCTGAGCAGAAACAGTCATTATTTATTTACAGAAAAAGAATGCTGATTTTTATTTTATTCCCTTCAAAATGATATGAACGTAAAACCTTTGAACTGATTGAGTAAATCTCTAAGTAATTGCATTTTTCTGGTTTATCAAATCTGTTTCTATTGAATGTATTGGAAATAGAAGGTTTATTTTTAAGCAGCTACTGGTATTACCTACAAAAGATAGAGCTTGCATCAGTCCGGTACGGGTCTGAATTTTGAATCGAACGTTTTGCTGGTCCAGACTAATTTGGCACGTCAAAATCAGTCTAACTTTCACCGTACTCTGTTTTTCTGATCGATTTGTACCAAAACGTTTTCCACTCATATTGCTAGTCACATGCGTCACATCGAATGAAATCACTTTGAAACTTCTCTAAAAACAGGCTGCAACAATATACTTTAAAACAAGCGTGGTGTAAAAATATGACGTAAATTCCGCCTGCTATGAACTGTTTTAAAAGATGGGAACGATCTAAGTAAAGCAATATTTTATCTGTATAAAGACTTTCATAGGTGTACCGACTGGTAAAGGAATGTCTGACTGTTTTAGGCTAGAGCCATTATATAACCACCCGCCGAATTCATCTATGAAGCTTCCAATTGATCTTCTTATTGCATGCTTATTTAAAGTGTAATGCGTTGTAGTGTGTTTCAATCCCTTTAGTGGTCTTGCACGCATTCCTTGCTGTCTTTTTTTCGTTTCTCATATGAATTCATGCTCAATGTAAGGGACTTCAGATGATACATATATAATACCTCATTGAAAAACATGACTGTATATGAAGCGACTAAAGGGATGTGCAGTGTCAGTGAAACTACTGAAAAATTCCAACTTATTTGTTGACAGTTAGTGCACTAGAAAACAGACTACACCGATTAAGTGTGGGCAATGCACACTGTGTTTGTGTATTCAGTGCTTTAGTGCTTTAGTGCTTTAGTGCACTCATTGTTGATGACGTCGGTGATCAGTAAACTGAAACTGATCATCCCTACATGGCTAGCAGCTATATTCAATATGCCGTTAAAATATAATCTCGCTTGCCGAAGTATTGAAATGGCGTATAAATTATAGTTTGTGATTATTCTAATCAAAACAACTTGTGAAAAGTCAATAAGTCTGTAAAAACCTATCTTCTTACTCACTGAAATATTACTCGAATCAATATATTAGCAACTTCCGCCTCAAGCATGATAAACTCTTCAACAAAACACTGCATCAGATTTGTCGATGTTTCTTAAACAGGAAAATGCTATGCATCTAATTTAAATGACCGTTTATTTTCTGCTGAGGTGTTCACGATGATCTCTATGTGAAACTAGATAAACGATTAGCAACAAAGAAGTAGACTTTAATCCCAATGAAAATTACATTTCATGCCACTTGTAAATATACTGAATAACTATATAGGAAGAGACAGGGAAACCAGGGATGTAACGGTGACGGTAACCGTTAAAATCGGTAACCGGTACAGTCAGTAACCGGTCCAACCGGTAACCGGTATAAACTAGGGATCCAATAATGACAGTGAATTACATATCACCGGTTCAAAACAGTAACCAGTTCTAGCCCGGATACACTCATACTAGCCGGTATGAGCCAAAATAAGCCAAATAAGGTCGTTCAAAGGTGGTAGGACGGTTACGGCAACGACCGGTGATTTTCACCGTTACATCCCTTAAAAAAACTGGTATAAACCGCTAAGAAGCAGTTATTAGCCAGTATTAACCGGTGGAGCGGTTACCGGTCGAACGGTGAATCGGTGATTCACCGTCACCCTTGCATCCCTAGTTGAATCATAAGGGTGGACCGAAAGTGCTAAAGGAATTTGAGGCCGTTCAACTTGGTCCGAAAAATTTCCTGACTTTCGGCCCAGCCCCAAAGTGAGGGCCTAAAGTTCCATGGGCCAAAATTCTGGTCTCCCATTCAAACTTTCACCATTAAGTTCCACAGATTTGTTTTCATAAGGAGGCGGTGAAGGATGAAAACTTCTTCCATGCAGCTTAGTGCGCAAAAGAATCTGAATCATCCTTCGAATTGTCTTAAAAAGATTGCTTGCCTTGAGGCTCCATTTAAGTGCGTTTAGTTTCACTGAAAATCAGTTTACTTCACGCAAAAATCGTTTGTCCAACAGTATGTGCTAGATTCTGCGAAATACTCAATTTTTTTCTTGTTGTTTCTTGTGGAATCCTTACCTGATAGGGTCATATTGTTCTTCCAAAAGAAAATTGAATCTTTTTTAAGTCAATACCTACCAATTATGTGCTAATTAATGGTATGGAGTTTAGGGGGAAGATGAGAATGTGATTTTTGGACTTCTCCGTGAAAATAATTTTGACACAATCACCTAAACACTTATACACACAAGCAAACAAACAAGATTTCGTAAGATTTGACTTTGAAGTATGTTGGATTTATAGCGCTCTGGCCTAATACTGCAGACGCTATTTAGAACATGCAAATAAAACTATACATATATGTATATATATATATATATATATATATATATATGCATAATATGATGAGATCACAGCTATTGCTATGCCATTTAGTACAGTCAGAATGGAAGCTAATTGTTCCATCTTGAAGTGATTGACTTCCTGTTATTATTCACTAAATATATTTCAGTAACTTTTTGAATCACTAGAATATTAAACAACGGCAAACAGATGCTAATCGTAGTGAGTTTTGAATATATTATTATAGGTCTGATTTTTCAAAAGTAAGCGACAACCTTGCTAACAAACTGCTTCTCAAGGAGGGAAAGCAGCCCTCCGCAAAGTTTTAAAAGTCATTTTTGGCATTCGAAGAATAGGAGGCATGGCTTGTTTGTTTTTGTCAATATGTAACATCCCGGTCCAATAGCCTAATTCGTCCATGTTCATGTCTTGTGGGACGCCACAGAACGGCACTATTTTTATCTCCGGATGCCATCGCCAAAACTGGATCGCAGCCAATATAAATAATTTCTTTTTGACATCCATTGATGGGACTCCCTATTCTGATATGCAAGTGTCAAGCAGATAGTTCAGTGTTTTTTTATCACAATATAGCCTTTTCTTCATCGCCAGCAACCTACATATGATGGCCTCAGCATTCTATCAGTTGAAACCAGTCCAATTCTGGAATATTGTCAATAGTGCATGATTGAAAAGAAAGACGCGAGGCTTGCTAGAGTCAATTTTTAATAGAAGTTGACCATCCGAAGGTAGAAAAACAGATACTGATCGCTATTTCACATTGCATTTATTCGAATTAAATCCTTGCTATGCGATGATGATGGGAGAAGGGAGATGGATTTTTTTCCATCCAAAACCGGAAAAGTAAGTGGGTATTGTAGCATCCAATAATGACATGTCGAACTTGTGTCATTTTCCAAACTTGTCTAAAACCATTTCGAGAAGATGCTTTGAGAAACCTGACTTCCGATATTCTTTGGAGGTTGCAACGATCGAAACAACAGGGGATGTACA
>OENT01003812.1:0-10399 GCA_900239685.1 Rotaria macrura | reverse complement strand
CGTGTATTTACGGCGAACGTTTACGTGGATTTTTCACGATCACCGTTTACGACGGTCGTAAATCATCGTAAGACTTCGTTTATGACGATAGTAAACGGTCACAAAATACGTTCGCGGTTTTTCGCCGTAAGAAATAGGTATACGGCCGTTTACGGCCGTGGATGATCGACCTGTGTTAATTTCGTAATTTTGACTGCTTGGGTATATTCAGATTTCCAAAAAGGGAAATTACGGAAGTTTCTGCAAATTCCAGGAACACGTTAACTTGCAGAAAACTGTTTTCAAAATTTCGGAAAGTTACAAAACTTTGGGAAATTTCAGAAATTACTGAAATTTCCGAAAATGGATGTTACGGAAATTTTGGAAATTTCGGAAATTACAGCGTTTTCGAAGTAACGATGGTTTTGGAGGCATCATTTCCAAAATTTTCGAAGTTTCCGTGATTTCCCTTGTCGGAAGCCAGAGCACTGCTGGAAAGCTATGGTTTTAAAACCGGGCATTATATTCATAGATTTCACATCGAAATTCAAACAACACGAGATAATATTCTACACTGAATCGAATTCAGTCGAGAAGCAGAATTCACCAATGATTAATAGGAAAACTATCTGCAGCAGAAAGAGCAATTAAGGCCCCGCCATCAGAATCGATTTGCCACTTTGGAGCATAGGTTTAACCGCAAACTTTGAGGAATGGATGGGCTTAGTGTGAAACACTTGTGATAACATTTTCAGCCTCACAAAGCTTACTAAGCTAGACTTATGGTTTGTTTTATAGCTTCCATGAAAATTGTTATAACTTCTTCACTATGAGAGCTGTCGAGATCGGATTATATTAAAGCTAGCCTCCAGACGCAACTTTTCATCAGATAGAATGTTGAAATTTTGTTCTGTTCATTTTTTATAAGAATTTTATTCCGTATGACTGCAAATTAGGTATAAAAAACACACTAAATCGGACTTTTCCCAGTCCAGGAATTAAATATCGAAAATCCGGTCGATGAAAATTTAGCTCTAACCGAGACCTTTAAAATAAAAAAAGAATATCGGGGAAGCTAGAGCCGAACGGGAGTTATAATAATTTTCCTGCTTCAAACTCATGTTTTGAGAAAGCCACTAAAGAAGTTATAGAAGTGAATTTTTCACGCAAACATTTAAAAACTAATCTTTAAATGAGATATTTCTAAAATATTGCATTAGGATTCGTTTTTGTGGTGTCTGCCAATTCATTGTTTTGTAGGTTTGAAGAAAACATCGCTAAAGCAACCACAAAAAATTTCCTCAAAATTGCCAACTATCGAAAAATATGATATAGTAGGGTTGAGCGTATACTTCTTCCATATATCTGTCAAAGCTTAACCGTTTTTCAAAAACCTATATATATTCTGAAAGAGGAGATCACGGGGCATCTGTCGGTAATAAAAACTCAAGTTCTGCTTTTTTTTAGAAAAATCAGATTTTCTGACTGGGGGGAGGCCCTTAAGTCTATATTATGTTTTCACGAAACTTTTTTCTTGAGGATAATTCTTTTTTCAAACATTTCATCTGAAACAATGAAGCGAAATTCGGATAGCCCACCTACTATAATGAATATAAAAGACAGATCGTATTTCATAATCAAGTAAAACTTCCTCATAACTGTATCACTCATCAATTACCCGAAGAAATTGGAAAAAAAGACTTCAGTTTGTCAATTGAATATCTGTTACCGTGGAATCGATTTGACTTCAACGAAAAAACACTCTGTGGTTATATTTGTGGTATCTCATTCCATAACTAAAAGTTATATTTAAATGAGAAAATATTTATTCACACCTGTAACACTCATCGATTTTTCACCAACTATGTTAATAATATTTTTATTTTTCAATAAGCTATGCGATGCCCGAATATAAATTTAGTTTTATTATTTAAATGATTCAATTATAAATTCCCTACACCTGAATCGGATGAGACTGTTTATTTCTCAATGATACAAATATTCATTCAAAAGTATATCAATCATCGACTGTTTATGAAATTTCAATGTAAAATTTTCTTTTACTGACACAATACCCTCTAGTCCATTAAAAATTCCAATTCACTTGGTAGAGAATTTGATTTCACACATCTTACAGTGGATCGTAATAATATATTTCACTTTTAAATCAGAAAACATTCATTCGCCAATTAATCATCTATCGACTTGTTGATGCAAATTCACAGTGAATCATATTTTTCTGGCAAACTGTCCGTTGTCCGAACATAAATTTGATTTCATTGAATAAAGAATTCAATTCAACATTGCTTACAATTGATCCGAATAAGTGCGTTGATTCCTCAATGGGAGAAATCCATTGAAAAACTTGTGAGTTATCGATTTTAGCTGAGATTTAAAAATAAAAGTTTCTTTTCCTGATAAACTGGTATTTGCCCAAATATAAATATGAGTTCGTTGAATAGAGAATTGCAATCTACATGTGTTTCAGCTGTTCCAAATGTGAGAATCGGTTTCATAATAAATGAAACTCGTCGGTAAATTCATGACTTATAGATATTTCATGAACTTGGACATTTGGAAATTAGAATTTTAATTTTTGAATGAAGTTTCCTTTCTTAGATGAAAAATTTCTTATAATTGAGTAGAGACTTGAATTTTTTATTTATTGTTATGGATTTGAACGACAGAATTCATTTCCCAATAGAAAAATGTTCATTGAGTAGTGTATGACTCAATATTCCTTGATGCAAACTCAGCATGAAAGTATCTTGCTGAAAAAATATTCATTGTCCGGCTACAAATTTAATTTTCATTAGTAGAAAATTTAATTTTACACTTATCACATTTGAATTGAGCGAGAGAACTGATTTCTGAATATGAAATATGTTCATTGACAATTGTATGACTGATTCATATTGGAGATATTGCCAAACAATTTTTTCACAGAAGGGAGATGCTTTTCAAAGTTACAGTGTTCGTTATGATTTCAGTTTGTCTTCCTTTTCTTCTTTTTTTGTTGCCGGAATGCTATGCAATTGCGTTTGATTCATAGTTGTGATAATATAATCGGTATGTTCTTGTAATGTTTCACGAGCGCAGCGTTCTGTGATGATAATTAAATTATTTTATGGTGTTTGTTCAGAGATGTTTGCGTATGTGTATATATAGATGCTTCTTGTGCGTCCTATGCACAATCAATCATTATGTATTGTATTTTTTACTATTATGCTATCGTTTGTGCTTCTCATAGTCGTTTTGATCGGTGGAATTCGCTCACGAATATGTTGAATCCTTTAATTATTTAAAAGTATTATTCTTTTCAATATATTTAGCCGATTGGTTTCAAGTCTTTCGAAGACTATGATACTGTACCTCTGGTCCCTTTGATTTCAACGGGTGAAATGGTTCATCCGACAGCAACATTGATTCTAATCACATCGAGTGAGAAATCTACAACTATGACAAGTGAGACTTCTCATTGGTTATCGAATTCATTCCAGGTTTTTTGGGTGTCATTTCATCGAGTGGATTCGCAGGCACTTGTTGGTGCAGTATCGCATGTATTCGGAACGGCTGTGAGTTTAAAGTAAGTAATGGGTTACAAAAAGTTGTCATACGTTTAATCCATATTTTCCTCTAATTTCAGCATGCCTGTGTGACGCCAAAATCAATCTCTGAACATAAACGTCAACAATAATTGAAAAGTAAGTTTATAGATTTTTTTTGTTTTGAGATCTAATTTACTGTTTATAAAATGAAATTGTACATTATCGGCCATGGAAAAAAATTCGACCAGCTATCAATTCACCATCGTCTCTTGTCTCTTCGTCGGCTTAATATGTACTTTTAAACATTGTAAATGTTTTTTTCTTTGATTTTTTGTGTAGTTTTTGCATTGTTTATCTTTGCTCGTATTTCGTTAAAATATTTATTTTTAAATAAAAAATTTTCTTTTTTAAACGTTTATTTTCTCCTTCATGCATAAAATGTCTCATTCTAAAATGAGTTCAAGTTAGAATTGAAATAGGCGTTTATTGATAACGAGCTGTTCATCAAAGAGTTTTTTCATTCCGCATATAGGTATAAAGTTGTTATGGTATGTTATTTTACGTTGAATGATAAGTCATTCGTTCTTGTTTCATTATTGTTCCTTAAACTTTATATATGATTAGAAAAGAGTTCATTGTCATATTCCGTATGAGCTGTATTTGTCAATTAATAAAGCTAGTTCTCTTAAGTTTTTCTTTCCCTCACAAAATAATCAACTTATGAAAGAAACAATAAAAAATGATTAAGCTCAGTTCTAATAATCATTATCCTAATCAAGATTAAGAAAAATAGTGTGCTTCATTGAACTACACTGTGATTCGAATCAAAATCTGTTTTCATAATTTCTATGAAACAGTTAGTATATGTTTTTGGTGGCTGCTGGAAGAAGACAGAAGAAAATGAATATTTCTGCAGAAAACAACTATTATAAAGTAAATAAATACGAATTTTGAGAAAAATGGTTGAGAAAAGAAAAACTATTGTTAACTGGGATATATATATATATATTCTACAGTTTTCTCGATAATGATAACTGTACGTGGGCGTAGATATGATATGTTGTTTACTTTTAAAAGTTGAATTCGCTGTTGAGAAATAGAATAGGAAACATAAAAAAGAATGCAGATGATCAATTGATGAAACAAACAGATAACATAGCAGGTAGGTTGTTCTCTATTTCTACGACGAATAAAGATGAGATGAGAGATTCAATATTCAATCTAAGCCTATATTCTTTTCTTCTCTGTAGACGTGATTTGAAAGATAGAATCTCTATTTCATGTACTATTCGTCCTATCCACGATCAAAATGACATAATTGAAATTATTTTTGCTTTTTATCACTCTCTTGCATCTTGTTATTCTTGACATATATTGACAAAGGAAAATGTCACCGTCCATAAGATAGTATGTGCATCTCATGGAGTATACTCTTTCTAAAGCACTTGTTTCTCTAATGAAAAATGTCACCAATAAGTGTGACCATGGTATTAGCATTGCATTTGTTCTTTTTTTTTTATTGTTTCATGATTTCTCATTATGTATCAATTTTACATGTCACTTTTTTGAAAATAAAAAATTGAAAACAGACATTGAAGTCATCAACATTTCTACAATAATAATTTAACTTCATCTACTGCGGATAATAAAAAACACATTAAACTCAATAGATCATGCTATTTTAAATTCAAATGTATCGATGTGATTGAAATTTCTCTATGGGTCACAATTCTTCGATGAAATCCCTCTGTATTTTTTTGACTTCAGTTTTGTAAGTACTGAACTTGTTTCATAACTTTGTTTTTAGTTATTTTAATAATCAATGGTAGAACACCTAACAATAATACCGCAAGAAATGAAATTAAACTGCTTCCGAATTCTTTTATCATTTTTTTAATCAATGTTTGATTAATATCAAATTCGGTTTGTAATTCACGAAATGCATTCATAGCAACAATTTTATAAGCAGAGACAAGTCGATCAGTAATTTTGTTGAGACGAATAACTGAACTGAATTGTTTATTAGTACTATCGCCATATTGCGTTTTAAGTATAACAGTATAATTGGAACGTGCAGTAGTTGGTAACTGAATATCTGAACATCGAACTGGTGTGCCACATGGCAATTTAAAAACCATGGGCTCCTTTATAGTTATAATATCTGATAATTGACTTGATAATGATTGTAATCCAGAATGAAAATATTCATCATTTGAATAGGCATACCAAATGTTACTTCTGATATTAAAAATGTTTTGATGAATTGTTTTTGATTTGCTCACTTGGCACTTGCTAAAAGATGAAGATTCAACACTGAGTAGCTCTTCAAGACATGGTACAGTAGACAATGAAAGACTCACAGTAAAAGCTAGTTAGCGCAGCCCCATTGAGGCTAAAATGTGTAACCCACATATCTATAGTTTCATATGCTAATAGAAAACACAGAAAATGTAATATGACTAATTGTTTCGCATCGCCTTTCTCTGATAGGCGCCCTATTTTTTATTTTCATTGTTGCTATTCACTCGTTAGTTTCCATTTTTCGTTGTTCATTTTTTTTAATTTAACATTTTTCTTAAAAACATTGGGAGAAGCGGCAACTACTGTTGTGATATATCACGATAATAGAATGCTGGTTTCTATGTCTGTAATGGATTCATACGCTGGTTTCTATGGTATGTAATAAGGGAGGGGGGCATAGGTATTCCTATGGTGAGGGGATGGGGATTTGGTACACCCTGTGTGGGGGGGGGGTCAGGTACCCCCTGTGAAAGGGGGGCGGGGTATTGGTATTCCCTTATGGGGAGCGTCTGGACTCAGTGACTTTGTCTGTAATGGAGGGGGTGGGGAGCATCGAAACTCTCACTCTTAAATTTCCACTCACTATTTTCTTCGAAAACATATGTGAGTTCCACAAAATGCGGATTACCTTTGTAAGTGTCTAGTTCAAGTTACATTCAGGAATCCATTTAGAGGGGCCAAGTGAAAGAATTATTGACCACCTACGGGGGAAATTCCTTGACTGTATTCTACTTTGTTGCTGTTCCCTCTTAAAATATTTTTCTAAAGCTCTTCAGTTCAAAATACATGGAAAAAATATTGAGTGTATCCTTTAACACTTCTGTAAAAGTGAAACCGTTAAACTTCTCGTACCTTAACAATAATTTAATAGATTTTTTGAGTAAATCATCCTATATTACACTAGAGTTCGTTTAAACTACGTTTGTCGATCCGAAGAAAAGCTCCTTGTATCTAATGCATCGATTATTGCATGAGAAAATCCAGTATTGCTTTCAATTTTACTCAGATCGAAAAATCACACGTAAGAATTTTAAATGATTATTTTTATTTTAACAGCAGCTAGATTGAATGGGATTGCACTATATGAGAAAGAAATACTATCGAAATGACACCATTTACTTTTGCAGACAACCTGCAAAAGTAAAACATGTATAGACTAACTTTTATGTTGGAAAATACTCATATAGTGCAATCACATTCGATCTACCCAGACAGACAAGGAAACGGCTGAAACGGCGTTTCAATACACCGATATGTAAATCATTAAAAATGTTTGATTAGTCGCCAAAAACGTGTTAATCATACTTTACGAAAAATCTTATTTTAACGCTTTTCAGGTATTTTAACACGTTTTCGCCGACTAATCAAACCTCTTTAACGATTTGAGTGCTTCTCCCTAAATTGTCTATAAACGGCCGAAAAATGTTTCATAACCGATAATGTAACTAAGTGTTTTATCGTCGATTGCAAAACTGGTGAAAACAATGTAGACGCATACGAAAAAGAAATTTTCTGAAATATACGTTGGAACACGCTGTTTATTTTCTTCCCATATTTTCGCTAGACTTGAAACACTTTCTTTTCGATAGATATCGGGAAAATGTATTTATGATAATTTCATGGGAAGCGTTTCTATCATTGAAATTGATTTTCAATTATTCCGTTGTAGATCAGATTCGAACTAGGTACTTTGGATTTCACTTACCTGATGCTTTTGACTCAAGTTTACTGTTATCAATATAGTAATCGAATGTCTATATATGTTGAATTGCGTATGAGCTTAAACAATAAATTTAAATTACGAGAATTTACATTTGAAATAAATTCAAATATTTCTATACTAAAACATTTAAAATAATCCTATACGAAATATTTCCAAGTCATATTTTCGGCGCTAATATTGTTTTAAGATATGAACGGATTAATTCTAATATTTTCACAATATTGATTATGACTTTTTCAGTACATTTATGTGAATTGTAGCTTTCTCTGAGGGTGGAATACTGGCAATGTTTGACAGCATCCTGTTTTGTTTTTTATATAGAAGTATGAATTATTTAGAAGGCTAATTGACTTCTATTCGTATACGAAAACATAAATAAATCACGACAGCATAAAACGATTCTAAAACAAGCTGTCAAGAGGAAGATGAAGGAGGTTCTATAGTCATACTCATTCGCACACAGTTTTTTAAATGGCTGTACGTTTTTCATTAATTCGGGATCGTCATTTATTGTCAAAGTCTTCTATTAAAGAACTTTGTCTTTTATTTCATCTTCTTGGTGTACTAAATGAACCAGTTGACTATAGATTGATATATTAAAATGATGTATCAATGGATGCCCCATTTTAATATTCCGACCGATAAATTTAAAACAGAATTTTTTTGTTAAAACGGTTTTATTGATCAAAAATCTGAAATTTGGTCGTTTGCAACCGTTTTTTCCGAACTTCTGAGATACTCGCTCAGGGAAAATTTAATACTTCAGCCCCCACTTAAGTCAAGGCCGAAAGAGGATCAATATATTGATGAATTTCCCGGTCTGCTACGGGAAAGCGAGATCACACGTAAAAAGAAATAAATCATCTTTACCTTTTATTGAATAATACTTGAAAACGATGAGAACAGGCATAGAGAAAAACAACAAAAGTTTATTCACTGGTAAAGATAGGGGAAGAGAGAAAAAGAAAGAACGATGATAGAATGAAAAGAAAAGATGAAAGACAGGATGGATAACTGACTGATCGATAACAATTTCACGAACAACTACCACGAACAACTGACTACGAACAACTGACTGACTAGAGGAGGAACGGAAAAACATACTGACCATTGGAATGATATATATGAGAAAGTCCAATGGATAATCACTGATAAGTTGGCGATATTAGAGCGAGCTCTATTGGCGCTAACAGAACTACTTGCAGTTAAACTGTAAAAACGATTTTAAAGTGTACATTCTAGTCACAGACACGTTTAATCTTGTTAAAACGTCTTAAATGCTGTAATAACGCGTTAAAACGCTTTTCTACCCGTTAAATGTCTCCCTGGGTAGCTACTGTAAAAATAAAAATAATCATTTCATTTGAAACTCGCTCATTTACGTAATTCATTAAAGAATTTTAACAACAGATATTAGTGTGCAAAATAATCGTTGTCTCAGAAGTTTTTCATCAGTTTGTACTATCACATTCTTTTAAGATCTTCTGATCGCATAGGATTTTCTATAATCTTACAGTGAGATCTGATATGGCAATATAAGATCTGTCAAGAAACTTAGAGTGAGAATCGATGTAAGATTTTTGAGAGTACGATTTTTTTGCGTGATGTGCGCCTGATCTTACAAGATCATCCACGATCAGATGTACGATCATAAAAGATGTTACTATCTCATTTTTTGACGTGGGATTGTATCATGTTTGATCGTGTCGCTTTCTCAGTTCTTGAAAGCCGTAAGTTTTGAGAAAAATTCATTTCTTCATGCAAATCCGCATAATAAAAGCGATTGCAGTGCCTTTCAAACACATACTAACTAAAAGAATATTATCAATTTGGTCTTGCTGTATTTTTATTTATGAAATATTTGAATAGATTATCACAAGTTAAACCCTAGCTGATTGCAGCATAATTTATGGAATTTTTTTCTATGTGAAATTTTATTACGGTTGATGACCAGAACATCCATCTCTTTAAAATAGTTCGACAAGATCAGCTAATTGAGAATCATACATAGATAATAATCAGTCATTCCATTTCTGAAAGCAAGTAGTATCTTTTGAAACTTTGATACATGATTAGGTATGCAAATAAGATGAGCTATATCACCATTACTGGTTGCAAAATCATGAGAAATTTCATGATTTTACTAAGGAGACATGGTACTAATTTATTTAAGTGTATCGAAAACTACCTGAAGATCCGCTCGTGCACCATGAGCAATCATCAATGACAACAGATGTTTTCCATGACGTTTTACTCGTTTTTCACAAAATCCACTAGTGAAAATTATCCATAGAATCTTCATCGTTTTAGATTATTCGTCATCAGAATGCGATCGAATGTCGGAACACTTTCGATAGGTTAAAATCAAACTTTACCCCTCATATTTTTATTAGAGAATGCATACCCTAGGATTACTGGCATTACAATGGGTACAGAACAGGGAAAAGATTTCAATATTGCTTGAAATTACCTTTGACTATTGATAATGTGCTTTGAGTTAAAGCAAATATAGGGAAATACGGTGATTTCATAAGAATAAAGTCAATACCTTGATGTTTTTTCTCTCTCATGCATAATCTATCGTAAACCTCATCCAATAAATATCATACGGTAAAAGCCAGCCAAACAGCAGCATATAATTACACGCCCTTTTTACATTGCGCGTTTCTTTCATCGGTGATAAATATTATTCTTGCCTTTTTGCTTCCACCATGTTTGCTGCAACATGGAAACGTGATGAATGTGGATTAATTATTTTGGGAAACTCTGGCGTTGGGAAAAGCTTCTTGACCAATATTCTTATTGGCTTTGATGCTTTTGATCATCGGTTCCAACCAACATCAGTAAC
>OENT01003811.1:0-10402 GCA_900239685.1 Rotaria macrura | reverse complement strand
TTCTGATTGATCACTTTTTATTCGCTGAATATTCTTCTTTCGACATTTTGCCTTTCGATATTTCTTCGTTCGATGTTTTTCTTTTCTGCCTTTTTCCACCATACTTCCTACAACTGTAGTTGAAAAAGTATTTTCATTTGTTAATGCTAATGAAATTACTATCATTCGACTGCTAAATCTAACTGTAATTAGTTAATTTAATTTCCTTGTTGTATATGTTAGTTTTATATTTCTATTAAATAAATGTGACGACATTCATAAAATAAATACTTGACTTAAAGCTCTGTTATTATAATTTTATGAAATAAAAATGAATATGAGATTACCGAATTCTTTCGATAAAAAAAACTAGTTTAGGAAAAAGTAAAATCATTTATTACGAAACTCTAGATAGGTGATCGCTTTGCCTAACAAGACAATACATTTCAGTGCATTGCAACAGAAAGAATTTTTTTCATTTCGACACATATTTTTTAATTGGCATAGCACTTTCATTACATGTATTCAGATATATTTCAAGTAATGAATTCCATTAAGTTAAAATGAGTACTTTTCACTACATAAAAAAACGCGTTCTGAAAGTTGCCGAACAAGTTCTTCAGTATACGTTTTCAAACGTTTTTGGAGAAACGGGTTTTCTAACTATAAGAACGAATTGCTCGCGAACAATTTCAAACGCATATAAGTTGAAAGCGTTCGTGCGATAAAAGACGCCTTCATTATTAACGCGTTCAACATGATAAAAATGCGTTGCTTACCAACAAATATGTGTTCGAACGCGTTCAAAATTTTGAGAAACGCATCTGAACGCGTCAATTTGTTCTTATAACGCGTTTGTAATCGATAAAATGCGTCCAATTTTTTCTGCAATGCGTTCTTTCACGTTCATTATAAGGAATATTTTTCCATGGGTATATGGATAGACTACGAGAGTATACATTATCGCACGAACCCGAATCAAAAGATATAGTCCATATATGGCTATTTTACGACTTATAGATGAATCTTAAACGGCCATATTCAGTGAAGTTATGCTTACAAATGGATAACAATGTATTGATTGATCCGGGCAGAAATGGTCTAAGTATTTGTTTACACTTAATGACTTAGAGAAATTTCGAATGGTGAGAAATTCTCTCTTTGCATTTAAAACATCGAATACGAAAGGATCCAATTGGAAGCTGTAATTTTTCGAGTTATTCTAGTATAATTTGAGTATTCCTCCAGCTTTTCGTACAAGGATTTCTATTTTCAAAATGATTGAAAAGATCAACCTATCTATTGATGATATATTACATACTTGTGCACAAAAAAAACATAGCCCAGAAATTGAGAAAAACTGTACTGTGCATCGTGAATTTTCGTTGTCGCTCAGTCTACTGATTTTTAATTTCATATTTTAACTTCATATGGCTATCATATTCAATTATACTTACTCCTCTTCGTGATAATTTAAATCTTTTCTTCGATTTATAATGAAATATTAGACTACAAATTGGCTAGCAGAAAAATCGATGCTGCAACACAATGGTTGGAGAGTGAGTAGTGTGGATATGCCAATGTTTATTTTTCATCGCACCATGTTAGATTACCTATATTTATTGAATGATTCTCATAAACAACAAGACTTACAATATTCTACTACGATGTTCATTAAAAAAATCAAATTATCATGTTTATTGAGCAACTGCATAATTCGAAATCTAATATGAATGCTATTTTAAAACAAACACGCACGATTGCTTTCAGATGAAGTTTTAGTTTTAGTTACTCACAGTTACAATTCATACACACTCATATATATATATATATATAAATCCATTCCTATCTATTGGTATTGTTGTACAAATAGACTGCACATAAATTTTAACTAAAACGAAATCCATCTCTATTGTAAAGCACAGCAGTCTTGCCCGGAGTTTCGTCTTTTCTTTTTGGCGAGGCATGAAAAAGAAGCTGAAAATCCGTTCATATTCTAACTGAACGTTTGATGTATTCATTGCTAATACAGTCTATTATTTTTCTGTTCTTTTATTTAAATACTTAGCTTCATTGACGCAACACCATTGCCTATTGCAAAACGTTTCGACGAAACTTATCCGTGATCATATAAGATGGAGGATACACTCCTCTATGAAAAGTATAGCCAAGTCTATGATCTATCATTAGACACATGTGTCAATTTGAGCGGTACTGCTGGAAAATATTTTATGAACAGAGAATTACTAGCATTTTAATATAGATAAAAATTTTCTACTTTAAGAGTATGTGTTCCTTTTTCATTTCAACTCATTTCTAAAAATTAAAGGCGGACAGAAATCGAAATAGTGTCAGCGGTTTGGATTTTGATAGATGTGGCGCGTCTGGATGCAAACTATTTTAGAAATAAGGACAGGATCATAAAATCGTTGGAAAGGTGAATGACGAATGAAAGTAGTCGATCAGATTAATCTTCATCAGTTTGAAGTGGAATATTGTAAGCTTCATTACTATACGAATGTGTTTGAAGCGAATAAGCTAAGACATTGGATCTAAGTTTATTCATTGTGTAAAAGACTATTCAATCAGTTCTCAAAGGAATCTCAAAGAGTAGCCATGAATCAAAAAATCTTCAAAATAACTTCCGTGTGATCGACAAAAATGTGACATTGTATGAAGAAATATTTTCTTCTTTCTATTCTCAATAACTATAAATATACACTTTAGAGAAAAGAAAAGTTTATCAGTGACAAAATTTGAATATATTTGCATTCTTTTCGGATGCAACTTTTATTTTGACTTAATCTGTGCTTTCTAACAGTTTCACACACTTGATGACTATTACTAACACAAAATATTTGAATATTAACATTTTAGTTCTGGCATTTACTGAGCTTCATGATATTTAATATACAAGATGCTCTATCGAAGTCTCATTAAGTTTCGAAACCAGTTTGAATTGGTAAGCTATGCATTATTTGGTGTACGTTTTGCCATTTTTCTTCTCCTCAATGATCTATTGCAATGTTCCTAACTACAATATTCATGGAACAGTCACTCCTGAATGGGAGTTTGTTCTAGATTCGTTTAAAGATAATTTCATGCAGGATCGAGATTTAGGCGCTTCAGTAGCGATTTACTACCAAGGTAAATTAGTTGTTGAATTATGGGGTGGTTGGTTTAATGAGTCAAAAACGACGCCTTACGAGAACAATACATTACAATTAGTCTTTTCAACAACAAAAGGAGTTGTAGCCACGGCAGCTGCACTTGCGGTTCAACAAGGTTATCTTAATTATTCAGCACTTGTCACGCGTTATTGGCCAGAGTATGGACAAAAAGATAAAGAAAATACTACGGTAGCAGATATTCTTTCTCATCGTGCTGGATTACCAGATGTTTCATCGCCGATAGAGCAATATTTGAACTGGACAGCAATGATCAACGAATTAGAACAACAAGCACCAAGCTGGCAGCCCGGATCAGCTCATGGTTATCATTCTTTAACCTATGGTTGGTTGGCAGGGGAACTTGTAAAACGTGTGGATCCGAAGAAAAGATCTTTGGGACAATTTATTCACGAAGAAATTTCGAATCCGTTGGGATTAGAATTCTACATTGGTCTGCCAAGTAAATATCAATATCGAGTATCACCCGTGGAACTAAGTCCAGGTTCGAAAGAATCTCTGAACCAATCGACTATCACCCTTGTGAATATGTTCAACGAAGTTCGTACACATCAAGCGGAGATTCCAGCTGGCAATGGCATTACTAATGCTCGATCATTAGCTAGACTCTATTCATCGTTGATTGGTGATTTAGAAGATGGCAAATATAAGCGGCTATTGAATGAAAATACTTTACGACTTGCAACAAAATCTAATACGCCTAAAAATGAGATTGATCTTGTATTTCAAACGGATACGACTTTTGGCATGGGCTTCACACTCTTTGATGATATCTTCCCGGAATTTGGATCAGGAACTTTCGGTCATACGGGTATTATCGATTGTGTTTAAATTATATTGATATATTTAATGGAAGATGAATCTTCATATTTTAGGAGCCGGCGGTAGCATCGGTTTTGCTGTGCCTTCAAAAAACCTTTCTTTTGCTTTTGTGATGAATCGGCTGGATACCAGTACAATATACGTAGATGTTCGTATAAAGCCCATGCTTGCTAAAATTGCACGATTACTTAGTAAATAATAGTCGTTCAGATTGCAAGTTTACCTGACATGTTATGTGATTAGTTTTTTTTTATCATTTATACTTCTTTTCCGTTCAACAGATGCAACGAATGTCAAAGGAATAAAGACAAGAAATAAAGATTAAAAAAAATTATCATAAAAAATAGTCGTTATTCCAAGTAACACGACAAACCCGTTCGATGCTTCTTAACTTAGCCAATCTAAACTACAATGGACACTCTTTAAATGATCTTTGTGAACTAAAACAGATTTTGGACGAGAGTGCATAAACTTGATCACAGTCAGATTCACCTGCTACAATTTTCAATGTGGACTGCGCACTATGGTGTGAGTGTGGGTGTGTTGCATTTAAATAAGCGAAATGTTCTTTCGGTGAAATTGGAGTTTAGAGACACTAATAGTGTTCCGAGAAAAAATGTTCTGTGAACTTGAAATGTTCTTAAAGTATAAAACTAGATCTTATCAAGATCATATCTCAGAACTCTTAGGCTTTTTGAACTCGATTATCTGCCTGTATATCAGAATGTAAACGGAGTTTAAGTCGACGGTATCATATAATGCAATAAGGGTTATTTACTTGGTACTGCATTAAAATCTGAGGATTAGTGAATAAAGAAAATTGTACGAACTTTATTTTCAGATAGACTTAAACAGATTGAACTCCTATCAATAGTACTCAACATAATTCAAAACTAGTCTTTAAATACGTACGCAGTTCTTGAAGACATTTCGGACAAAGAGTGGCAGTACTTGGGGGTACTGTTGAACCTCAAATTGTTTACTTTTTCTCGTATAGTGTGAAATATTTATTGAATACAGCTGTATTTCAACTGAATAAAAGTTGAGTACAAATGAGTCAAGTTGGATTGACATTGAAGTGAGCACTCGAAGAGTCACGCTTTCCCTTGGTATGGGTGTGAATTAGACATCGACGTGACTGCCGTGACAAATTTCTTTAAAAAGCCCGTGACCGTGACAAAAGTCCAGCCATGGTCAGTCGTGATAAACTTGAAATGAACCAATATAATGCCTATTTTCTAATTTTAAGAGAATATTAAATACTTCACGCTTCGCATTCTTTAAATATGTTTCTATATCTTTTAATTTTGCTAATTGAAAACAAACTATAATCAATACTATGTAAAATCATAATTCAAGTAAATTATACACACGTCATAAATGTTTCAAAGAGTTCACATAGCAATATTTCAGGAAAAAACTACTAAAAATTATATTCTTGTGAAACAACACTAATGAAATTTTCATCTACATTTGAATTTTTTTGTTTTTTATCAGGTGATTAGATTGATGGTTCGTGAGGTTTTTGTTTTTCTTGATTTCATTGATTTTGATTCTGATTTTGATCAAATAAAGTTTTAAGAGGATCAAGATTTGTTTTCAGAAACATAAGTTGATCAATTTTCGTCATACTTAATATTGTGCGTTTATCTGTTATAGTGCTTTTAGAATTAGAAAATAGTCGCTCCATCATAGTATTCGATGCAGGAATAGTGAAAATGTCACGTACGATGCTAAAAATTATAGAAAAATATTTGTAATGTTGTGACCAAAATTCCAAAGCATCATCGTTGTCTTCGTCATCTAGTGTTAAATTTGAGGACATCCATGAAGCAAATTCATCAGCGGCGGATGTTGGTGATCGAGAATTATCGAAACATAAAGATAAAAGACTTATTTGTCTCTGTTTTTTCTTCCGATGATGATATTGAAAGGGATGTGTGAGTAGATGTACCGGACGTTAAACTGATTGAAGATGAAGATGATTCAATCATTTTCGTACGTGTTTCAATTTCATCTTGAAGTAATTTCATTGCTCGATATTTATCAGATGGACTTTTATCAAAATGTTTGAGTTTCGGATGAAGAATGGTGACTAGTAAATGTTCATCTTGAGGTATCCACATAGTCACAAACTATTCGAATATTATCTGACTATTAATCAACGTAGCTGTTGCTTTTTAAAAGTATTACTTTACCTCTTGATAACTCTCTAGAGTTANTTATTATTTGATTTTCCAAACAAATATAGAAATTTGACTAAAGCGTTTTTGCATATAAAATAAATTATACAATGTGTAATACACGACTAGATTCATGTAGGGAAATTCCTATGAATTTCTTTACTGCAATTAAACCAACATGATCATCATCATCGTGAAGAACGCAACACTTAAGAAGGTGCTGACGAAGAGGCACAACACGATGGATTGTTGGACGTTTTTTATCAATAAGCTTCTCGATTACTTCATCAAAGTGTGTAAGAAAACTACATAGTTGATTTAACAGCTGCTTGTCGATGAGAGAATAAGAAAGGAGATGATTTGGATTAAGTGCTTGTGTTATATCCTCGAAAATCTTACTGAAAACATAGAACATACAAAATGCACCACTGAACCTTGTCTTTGAAAAAATTTGTAGCGTTTTTGGTAGTTTCTTTTGTCGATGTGCACGCCGAATATATTCGGTGATTTCTTTCACCAAACAGAATAACTTTTGAGCTTCGTCTAATCGAAAACTTTTGTCAATTGTGAATGTTTTTCCAAGTATCTTTTTCAGATAATGATCTGAACATCAGATTCGTTTTAAATCAGCAAACACACAGCACATTTTGTTCTCGTTGTCAGATACAACATAAGATGATGACAGCCAAGTGTTAAACCAAATTATGCAAGAACAGCATTAAAAAATCTTCTTATATTTAAGCTTATTTTATTTTCAAGGTCATGAGCTCGACAGCACACTATAAATATGGTTGTAACTGACATTGTGCATTAGTATTATGTAAAGATATACCAACATAGTGTGTCCCTGAAAGGAAATATCATAAAAAATATTGTAATGAGAAAGTTCAAATAACAAATTATGAATGTCGCTTTGTATAGTTCGGTTTGAAAAGTTACTGAGTCCATAACATTTAGCAAACAGACAGCAATTATTTTAGGTCTCCGAAGATAAATAAATTAGTCTGTGTTCAACGAAAAGTGCTGTAAAATCCATCTGGTAAAAGTACATAAATGAGAACAGCAAATTTTTCTCAGAGTAACTATAGCATGCCCATGTGGCCTCTTTTTTTGCAACTGCGCCGCAGTTACGCGTAGAGCCAATTTTACGCCGCAATTACGCGTAACTACGCCGCATTCATCGTAGTGAAGGTCTCTATAAGAAACTACGCTTACTGCGACGCAGACAAACGTAACTGCGTCGGAGTGATCGCATCGTACGAACCGTTGTAAACGTAACTGACCAATTATGAATGATTCTTCCTTATTTATAATTGGTCACACTCGAGCACTAATACTTAGCCACAGAAAATCAGTATAAATAGCAATGCTCGTCACATTTTCGTTCATAAATCATTTTACTTTAAACAGTAGAATACATATTTAATTTTTTTTTAAAATTTTTTTGATGTATATTTTTTTTGCTGTTCAAGTTTTGAAACTTTTCTTCTTAAATTATTTAACATTTTTTTGAAGAAATTTTTTTCCGATTATTTATTTAATTTAAAAAAAATTTTTTTAGATGTTGTTTTTTTGATTTTTCTAGATATTTATTTTCCATGATTGTAAAAACTTCATAATTCTTTGTAATTTTGTAATTTTCGTAAATTTTGAAATTTTTTAGCTTTTAATATTTTGATTTTTCTAGACATTTATTTTTTAAAATTTTTGAGATTTAAAAATTATTTTTAAGTTTTTGTTTTGTAAATTTATTTTTTTTTTAAATTTTCTGTTATAATTTTAATTTTATAATTTTAAGTTTTTTATTTATTGTACGGAAAAAGCTTTTAAGCTCAGAATAAAAATACAAATAAAATGATAACTTAATCTAAGTGCTCTCTCGTATGTATTGCAACGCAACTGGGACGCATAACTGCAATTAACTTGGACGCACTTTTGCGTAACTGCGAATTTTTCGCCGTAACTACGCGTAACTGCGACTTTTTTATCGTAATTACGCATAACTTCGTCGCAATTTTCCGTAATTACTGGTCACAGTGCGATCGCAGTTACGCCGTAACTACGCCGCAGTTTCATCGTAATGAAACATATGGGTGCTATCTACATTCTCAATTTGTAGGTGCAAAACAGAATATCTAAGTGCTAAATCAAGGTTACCTGTAAAACGTTCGGCCCATAGATCAACTGTAATAACAAATGATTTAACTGTTTGAAATAAATTTATTAATTGAGATTTTCGTTCTTCATACATTTGATTTACATTATGACTTAGCTGGAAAAAAACTCGATGATGCTGTACGCAATAGATTTTCAACTTTAGCGTTCGTGAATTAACAATTAAATCATAGATGCTCTAACAGTAGATGATTCGAGAAAAGTACGACCAACACCAAGTACGCATTTGATAAGATTTATGAAACCTTGACCGTTAACAATTTCAAATGGCCTACTATCGAGAACGACGAATTCTATTAATTCAATTTTGATTTTATTTTTCAGTTTGGGATTAATACAACTTGATTTATTTTTCGTTGAGCTAAAACATTTTGTTATTCGTGTTTCATTATGTTCATCAAGCAGCGTAGCCGTTTGACCAGAAGAGTCAACATGTTTCTGCATGCCACCTGTACTAGTATCTGCTTTGCAAGAGATAAGTGATTTACATAAATCACAAATAACATAATCTTGTTTGATATTTTGAAAATGAATGATACTGAAGTATGCCCAAAGTTTAGACAAATTATCCTTCGGTGTTGGTTTTTGACTAGTTACAGAAGGGTCATTCTTTGAAATCAATTTTGATCAATGTTCTTTGGGGATAGTTTTTTCGGTGGTAGTTGTATTTGCCATTTGATTTTACATGGAATATATTTTTTTGAAATCGAGTTTCTATGAGTTATTCACACACACGATGGTCGATACGTTAAAACTTCCATCGATAGAAACAATACTTATTCAGTATGATACGGTTAATATTCACATGCACTCAAAAGAAAGAAAGATATCGTATTAATACAATCAGCGAAATTTCCGTGACTCACGGTCACGGTCACGGTCACGGTGACAACGATCGTGACCGTGGCCAAAAAACATTGGTCACACCGATGTCTAGTGTGGATCAGGGAGTTTAGTGAGAAGACAACATCCACACCCATATCCAACAGGCACGCCGTAATTTGACTTGAACGAAAAACGTGAAGAATTGGTATAATCAGGAAATCGAATAGAAAAACTGTCGGAACAAAATAATCAAGAAATGAAAAAACAAGAGTATTTGTTTGTACATATTGGTATACAACAAGTAGTGCGGCGTTACCATCGCTAACCCTCTACTAAAATGCTTTGATGTTGTTGAATCAAGGATACCAGAACAAGAAGACGTATAAAAGGATCTGTTCATAAACCCCTCCCGAAATTAGAAGGTCATCTCACGTTAGAAAGTCACCTCGATTAGAAGGCAATCACAATGCCATTTTTGCGAAAACCATATTAGAAGGCCACGCTTTTTTATGAATAGTTCAGAAAGTTGTAAGATGTTTTTAAAAACTTTACTAATATTTTGGAACTTTCAGGATCATACTTGATCTCTACTGTATTGTGTTTTAGTTTCTCTAAATATCTAAACAAACGTATTCATACTCTGACAATCTTCAAGACTAAAGCATGTTTGATTTGCTTATTTTGAAAATTAATTGATTTGCTTCGATCTAATCGAATACTTCCTGGCTAGACATTTAAGGCTCTGTTGTCTGAAGCTTTGGCAGGTGATGAGCATCATATTGGCAAAGAGGAATAGGTAAGACGACCAGAAAAGAAGAAATTAGAATAAGAGAGCGAGCACGAATGCATCAGCAGTCAAAAATGCACAATCATATGCCTTAAATGCAGGCCAAGTTAATATCATATATTCAAGCAGAGACACAGCCAGAAATTAGTTTAAGGAGAACCTCTATGAAAAAGAAAGTAAATTTGAACTTATGGAGAATAATCAGTCCGAACTTCTCTCCAGGTATTTAGATCTTTTCCAGAGTAATGATTCCGAATCCCCCTCTGTATATGTGTGTGTATTGAACTCGGATTCGCAAGCGAAATAGACACGTCTTCTGAATAACAAGATAACCCCCTATATTTAATAAAGGGGTGTCAGCGTTCCCCGTTCCCAAGCGTTCCTTTCCTAAGGAACGGGAACGCACCTCAAATTTCGTTTTAAGCACTATTTCGATACAGCGA
>OENT01003810.1:0-10402 GCA_900239685.1 Rotaria macrura | reverse complement strand
GTTCATGAAGTCCTTCGTGGTTTTAATTTTTTGTTGCTTCGAAATTTTGAAATACCATAGTTTGAGAAAAACTGATAAATGCTGCTAAGAAAGAATCGTTCCGCAACGTTTATTTCCACACATTTGAAACGCGTTAAACCGGCCAGCATTAACGCGTTTCGCATGCATGAGGAAATGCGTTTTAGAAACGCGTTTTTTTCGCAGAAATTTACGCCATGGGTTAGGAATACAACAAAATTTGGAGAAAATCAGAATCTACGGCAAAAGTTCATTACTAAAAAAATGACTAAAAAGATGTGTCCCCCTTGTAAAAATGTGTAGAAGTGCCGAATACTGAAATGAATCTCGAATGTCTGATATTTATTAATTGTCTAACGGGCACATCAACAGTAAAGAATGGAGCGTTGCATGGAATAACAATATATTAGCAATTCATATTTAATCAACAGTATGCCCACTTTTAAATTGAAATATAAATAATTTTTTGAAATTGAAGGTAACGGCGCAGTACAAGAAACTTTTGCAATAATTAAAAAGTTCAATATGAAAGAAATTAATCAAAAGTGCCACTGAATACTTGGGTTACTATCAAATTCATCGTCAATATCATAAAATAAGCCTATAAAAATTTGCATTTCCAGAATACCATTTCATGTAATGAGAACTTCTGCTAGAGTGGCATCTTGATTGCATAAGTTTGAGTATTGAAGAAATTAATTTAAAAGAGGAGGTGGAAACCAAAAAAGTATTAAAAAGTGAGAATATTCCTCTCTCGGCAACATTTAAAAAATTTTTTCTTAGTTAAGAACATCGTATTGAACATCAGGTAAGAGGAGACGAGATCTTTGAACATCTCACGAATTATTTGACATTAAATATCATTACTTTTGAATAGAGAATGGAAATACTAAGAAAAACAGTTCACAGTCTATCAAGAATCAATTTTTTTATTGAAACCAATAGCAGACGCGACGAAAACAGTTTATTGTGGCGTGAGCAGGTTCTTGCTACACGCATCTATCTCTTTTTGTTATCTGTAATGCTCATTAGCCTTGTTCTATTCACCGCTCTGAGTACAAAAACAATAACAGTGACAGTATCGAAACCATCGATTGACGTATACAAAAATCTTGAAGCCGCTCATCCAAATACATTATCATGTCCGTGTCAACAAATTGCAGTACCGTACTCGAGTTTCTTATCAATTCAACCTGTATATCATCAAGTAAGTCTAAAATAATTCACATGACGTATAGATTAAAAACTGGTATCCAATGAATTTATCTGCTACATACAATCAGTTGTTGATTTCTGGTCAAGATCTCATGACCACTCTACTTGAAATAAAAAATATTTTATGGGTTATTCTTTTCTTTTTTTTATCAACGGTGAGTCAGCCAAAATTCAAGATAATTTCTTATCAAATGAAAAACAGCCCTGTGAAAAAAGGTTAGATTATACGTCATTATAGCAGATTTTAACCGGATTTCGTTCTACAACAATCCCGTTAAAATCTATTATAATGAGATACAATCTAACTTTTTTTCACTAGGAAATTTTCCAGTCATGGATGTTTTTGTGTTAGTCATGATGGGCTGAAGCAGAGGTAGTGCAGGAAGAATGCGGAATACGAACACAATATAATCTTAAAAAAAGGGTGATTAAGATCAAAACTTTAATGTGACTGGCATCACGAATAAGGTGTAGTTCAATCATAATCATCTTCATCAACGCATCAGCAATTTCCCATTCAAAGAGATATTATTCCTTGCCATTCATTAAGTTTCAATGACCTTGTAAATGAAATTTAAGGCTTTGAATATTAATACTACTGAATTTTAACACTAGTTCGATAGAAGAGTTTCCGATTATCAGAGAAGCAGCAAAAGTCTCAATAGAGAGAATTTTAAAATTATTCTATAATAACGATTACGTCTACTATCATATCCTACCTATCGTAGGGCTCCTTTATTCAGGGACTTGGTAATGAGGGGATAAATTTGATCATAATTGTGAGTACGTGTGGCAACGTCAATATGATGTATGATAATATCGTCTATCGATTGAAAGGAATCGGTCATACATATTTTTAATCTTACTCTTTTTGGTAATATTATTCAAGCCTAAGCAGTGATCCGTGAAGAAAGATTGTAGCACGGGTCAGACTATGGATGCACCGGTGACGGTCCACCGATGTCACCAGTCCACCGACGACCGGTGCACCGCTAATTTAAACACACAATCAATGATTCCCCGATATTACTGGCGAACGGTGAAACTGGCGGTTGTTGGCAGCGGTGGCCACTACCTCCGGTGTATCCCTATGTCGGACCCTGCTTATTTGACGAAATTTTTTGACTTCCAATAGGTTTTTATTTTCTCTGTAGAAACGTAAGGATCTTTTAAATTGATATTCATGTGAATATCTTTTGATATGATATGAATTTGACTGACAGATGAACTCTAATTATCATCTCGCAATGAGCAGTAGTAAATTTTGGTCATCAAAAAAGAAGAATCAGCCACTTGACAACCTGCATGCAGTAAGAACTTAGAGCAAATGGGACTAGTGCATCTATCTGCATGCATGTAAATGAGAATAGTAGCTAAGATGCTTGGAAAGAATATTTACTAGATAGTTGGTCATGCTTGAAGGAAAACGTCTATCTATGGTTTTGGATTTCATTCAACTTCTTTTTGTGGAAAAGATCTAAATACAACAAAGATAGCAAAACAGACTCAATTTTGCAGATTTCATGCCAAAATTTTGCTGAAAACAATATTTCGGGTTTGCGAGGCATTGACTTACAAAATTAAATGACATTTATAAGCGATGTGATATGAGAGAGTAACAGAACTAAAAGAACGATGGAAACAATGGATTCATTCTTGTCTATTTTCTATTTAAAATTAAATTAATTGCAGAATTAGTATAGTTTTTCTTTATTTGATCGATTAGAAGTAACGACATGAATACTGTTGATCGAGTAATTATTTATGTTTCTGCAACAGGTATGCTCAAGTGGGTTAATTTCGTCTGAATGGATTATTTCATTGTTCAATGAAGAAACTGCACGCTACACACCACTCGATTTTCGTATTACTGCGGCAGTTCAATTTCAGTATCTTTCAGCAGTATGTTCGATTCTAATAGAATCTGTGAACATTATGCTGATGGATTTTCTTTCTGGCGGTCTCGTGAGCACTCGCGCTCTATCTGAAACATCTCTTTACAATCAAATCGGTGGCCTTTTGGAGAAATTTAATTCACAATTCGCTTTTTCGTTGATATCATCCCGGGCCGCTGAACTTCTGATGATGATTATAAGGGAGTGTCTCCTTTACTCCGCTATGCTCACAAATGCATTTCAAATGAGTGTCCCTGGTTCCAATCAATACCAAATAGTCAACAACTTTTATCCACTAAATGACGATGCATCTTTCAACAATGTGAGTGTATATCAGACGTATATCATTCTGTCAAATGAGGTTGTCGTATGGCCTTTCGATATCGAACACATCCTCTGCTAAGTTCCTATTGAGATATCTTCGTTCTAATATGTATTTTTAAGCAGATTTAGACAATTATCTTAAGGTACCAGAGAACAGGTTCAGTGTGCAATCACAATATGCTCAACAATCAGCATCCATTTCATGTTTTCTAGTCAATCGCAGAATGAAGGACTGTTTAATTCATTCTAGTACAATGAACCTCTGAAATCAAAATGACCAGTTTTAGCTTCATATGTGGAGTCATAGGGAAAGGAGTGGAAAGGAAAGGAAATATATGTAATATACAATGGAGAAAAAGTGACCTTCGTGGAACTCGAACCCACACCTCCTGCTATCAGGGCAGTTGTCCTAGCCAGTTAGACTAGAAGGACAAACTAATTCTCCGTTTAGCGTCAGCATGTATCATCACTAATGCTAACATCTAGATAAATTTATTGGTATGATGGAAAAAGGAAGAAAGGAAAAATATCGAAAGGGAAAATGTCGAAAATAAAAATATCGAAAATAAAAATAATACAAATGTAGATCGATAGAAATGTCGAAAACGAGACTACATTGATGTACAAGTCTCTCTTACCCGCAATTCAATCTTAAATATTCATTTTCATCTCATATTCTTGTTTTTGACATTTTTATTTTCGATATTTTTCCCTTTCGACATTTTTCCTTTCTGCCTTTTCCCATCCATTCAATTTATTTAGCAACGGTGCATATACTCTTAACAAACTAGTCCATATTTGACTTGTATCGGTTGATCGGTTTTCAACGGCTTAGGCAACGTTGCTCGTATATAATCAATTATGAAAGCTGTAAGAATACTTCTTCAAAATGCGCAAACTGTCTTCCCTTAATCATGTCAGTATTGTGGTAATCGACGAAGATGGAAAATATGCAGAAACAGAAAAATAATCGAAATATAAAAGTATTTCAATCAACATATTTTCGGAGCTACTTTCGAACTTGATGATTGTTACAAGTACAGTCATTCTCAGCAGTTTATTGTAAGATATTTTTGTATCTTAAATACTGAGAAATAGTTCATCTAAAAAACATGAAATAGCAAACTCGAGTATGTTCAGAGTCTTAGATAGTTCTTCCACTCAGAAAAAGAAACTAACCTGTGACAAATAATGAACAACTGCTGTATATTTTCATTTATTTCTCCTTTCGAGAACTGTTTACAAGCAAGATTCCAGACAGATAGAAAGGTGGTACTCTTATTCCAAAATAAACCATTTCTTGTTGCGGGATACCAAACAGACAATCACTGTGATGATTGCATCCAGGTCCGAGACGTACGGCGGGAACCGACCGAATCCCGTGTTATTCCCACGAATTCCGGAAGCGGGTTTCCGAAATCGGTTCTGGCTTCCGGATCCGGCTTACTTCCCACAAATTTCTGACACCGGAGCGTATCCACGGATACGGTTTCCGTTTCCTACACGGAATCCGTCGACGGAAAACACCGTTTCCAAGCCTGGACCACATACGGTCCAGATCCGACCGTTTCCGGCCTGGATACCGATAACGGAAAAAGCAATTTTACGATACGGAGAGAACACGGCTCAGATCTGACTGTTTCCGCTAAGATCACGACAACTCATCTGGCCGTTTTCCGAACAGCACTAAATACTCAGAATTACTAAGCAAAGTCTCCGAATTTCGAAGCCAGCTTTTACTTCTTTTTTAAACAAGCCTAAAACAACACTAGAAGATCCCCTGGGAACAAATAAAATTCCTGTAAAACATTATACATTTCTTTCCAAAATTTATTTTGTCACAAAAATGGGAATTTTAAGTCCGAAAACCTAAAAATCAGATTTTTAGACTTTGGCAAACAGAAAACGATATGTGTAAGAACAGCACACATGTTAAACATCAGCATTTTGAGACTTTCCTGAGTCTTCAATCAAGGTAAGTGACTCTTCTACAATCTCTAAATGACCTATCATTTCAAATTTTTATCAAAGAAAGCTGGAATGCAAATTAATGCACTGAAAACAATAACACTTTAAGTAACACATCTAAAACTTTCACGCGAACCCGTGAAATATGGTAAACTATCCATGTCATAGACATTGTCCTTGAAATGAAGGATCTTCAAAAAAAATCCCAAGAAAGACCTTTAAAGGTCTTTTTTTTGTAAAATGATGATTTGAGTATCTAGGAATGGTATAATTGAGAATTTAGTATTCGATGTAATTGTTTTTCAAGCGGAGGCCTGATTTCCAAAGCTGAAATAATTTGGTCGGAATACGGTGGATTCCAACGGTTTTCCGATGCTTCTTTATCGGATTATTGTATTTTTCGGTTGGATCCTGGTGGAAATTGCCTTAGTTCCGGTAGGTTCCTGGCTGATACGAGGTATTTCTTCGAAATTTCCGGTTTTCGGAAGTCGCGGGAATATCCAGGTTCCGGGTACGGATAATTCTGGCCGGAATACTGCTTCCATGTTCCGGTGGTTTTTCCGGCCGGATCTGGGCTCTGGAACGAACGACCTGGGCATGTGTGTATTAATTTATTGTTTCACATAAAATTTCATTCTACAAAACATTTGTGCTACGGATGCGACTATAAAAATTCAACATAATATAGTAATCGATGGGAAAAATCTGCTGCTTAATAAAGAGATCGATTTGGAAGTTAAAACAATTATTTCTCTTTAAAGCATTGAAGAAAATAACATCTTCCAATGTCATGCTCATGTAATTAGCTTTGACTCGTATAATTTCGGATATACCATTGACTTCTGGACAGCTTATTGTAAATGATAAGCTAAATAGTCAAAATCGTTCGGGAAATTCGAAAACATCGACCTTCCCCCTTTCTTTGATTATATAAAAACTCAGTTATTTTTTTCTTGTTCAAATCCATTATCTCAAACTATTTGTTACTGAAGTATTTTTTCATAATCCCACAAGGCAGTAAGAAGTGGCAGAGTTACGAAGCTCAATGCTGTGGAATGCTTGAAATTTTTAAGCAGTCACAGCTTTGGCGGGTTCTACATGCTTTTAATTGTTTTATCTTAATGGGGGAGTGATGGTGTATACATCTGTCTTCTAAATTAGTGTTACTAAAATATAATCATTTGTAGACTAAATTTCATTATATTGCCGAGAAATAAACTCATTATGAAAGGAAAAGAAAAATATTTACTTATGAAAAAGAATTTTTATCCGTTCGACAAAATTAAAATGAAACTGCGATTAAGAATGTCTTAGCGATTAACAATAAAGATTTTTTCAAAAGTACACTTTTACATCCGTATGGCTTATTACAAACATGGGCCTTCAACAATTGTACAGGTCACTTCGTCTTAAGTCATTGCCATCTAATGTAATCAAGTTCTATCATATATATATTGGTACAACATCAAGATACTCTATTGAGTACTTTTATTGAAAACTAAAGCAGCTTAGCTTGGCTCAATATATTCCTTAGATATTTGAAAATTTCTAGCTGATTTCAGACACTATTAGATGATTGTGATGTCATTATTAAAGTACGTTTACTAAAACGCAGTCGATTCCATAGGGCTATTTAGGACTTTTAATTATTTCAATTGCGAGCAACCTATTAGGTAACAATTGATATTAAGTAGTACCAAACATTTAGCTTTCGTGTCATAAAAGACAAAAAGACAAAAGGACAAAATCTGTATTTTTTATGATAATCTCTTCCTTCAAGGGTACATGATTCTTGCAAAATACTATTCATCACCTTCTTAAATTACTTTCTTTCGAAAGCTCTGAATCTTTCTGCTGTAAGAAGAATCAATTGAAATCCAGGTTACATTTTTCCTACTTTTTATTAAAAAATACGGGAAAATACAATTGTTAGCTCGCTTCGTCGAGCTTTACGTTTTTATTGTCTTTAAATAGAAAAACACACACATATATATATTCGGGGAGGAAGAAAGAGAAGAAGAGAGAGAGAGAAAACAACAATGGTGATGGTAGGGAGAAAAGAGGAGAGATACAGCCAACACTAGAGAGGTATAATCGAGGGGCCAGTAGTGCTAACTACCGTTAACAACAATAATTAGGCTTCTCGGAGATATTGAAAGTTTATTAAAAACAGTGGTGATTTGATTTGCATCCCGAATCGCAAATAAACATGATTTATGCCACGATTCCCGTTTTCATAGCATAAATATACCAACTCAGATAATTCATAGTCTGAAATAATTGATCTGAACAGTAGAGGAATTTGAAGCTTCCGCTCTTTTGTTTTGTACTGTTGAAGGTCGTGCTATCAATCATCAAGAAAATTAAATCTACTTTCTTTTTATAGAAGTTTACTTTAAAAATTTTCTCAGATCAGTTCAACAGAACATTTAATCATTCAAAACCACAAGAGTTGCGTTTCCAGAAACCGAAGCTTGAGGAAATATAGATTTTAGATAAACTTTTGCTTCAGTTAATACAAGAAGCGTTTTAAATGTGATGAATCATAAATAAAGAAACATCGGTTGTCTAGCAAAGTTCTACTTACCAATGAAATCTTATGAAAATATTGTGAGGGTCAAGTCTCATGCAACTAGTTTCTCTCATTTATTGTATTCTTTAAAAAATAGAATATATATATTGATAGGATTCACTTAACAACTTTGGATTCTGTGGACCGTACAGCACCGCAACATACAAAGCAGGTATCTATAACTGGAGCGCTGAGCTGCGACATTATACGCAGATGATGGACCCATATCCACCTCCAGTCTTCGTCATACCTGGAATGCATGTTGGATGCTTTGCATTCGACGCCATCAGCATTAGTACACTCGAGTGCTTTTTCTCATCGATATGTCTCAATCAAACGGCACAGTTGATATCAAACCTACCGTCCAGCGCTTGGCCGAAGCCACTCGATAGCTCGAAGTTATTAACCTTCTTACCCAACTCAACTATCAAAGATATTCTTGACAATCAGTTAATCGAAAAATGGGAAAAAACAAGGGATTTTTCTGGCTATTACGATGCATGCGCACCTGTATCATGTACGTACAGCAATTTACGATACAACAGTATCATCTATGCAATTACTCTACTCATTGGTTTGTACGGAGGTCTTACTGTCGGTCTTCGCATTATCGCATCGCATCTTGTGCAATTCGGACACCACCTACGTGAGCATGTTCTCAATCAATATAATAAGAAGCTACTTCTCTGGCGCTCACAATCACGTATGATTCTAACACTGTTTTGCAACATAATCAACATAGTCTGAGTCACTTTAATTTTGTTAAGGTTCTGATAGCACCTTGACGATCACATCTACAGAACTAGGAATTAATCTGGAAAATGTACAAGTTCCAACTCAAGGTATTCCTTGAAGTCTTTTCTTTGCCGTAAAACATTTACGCTATTGTAGGATGGCGTGAAATATTAATGAATTTCATCAAGAACATCCGCTTAACTTTGTTGTCATTGAACTTATTCGAAGTAGGTTTATATTGATATCAACAAAAGTGATTTTTCAGATAAAATGCAATTCATAATGACATATTTACTTTCAAGCTCACGTTAAAATTCTAACGAGAAAAAAGTGCGCTGATTCATTCTGATTTATAAAAATTAAAGATACTATTCGACCTATTCTAATAACTAAGGAACAGCAGCCCATGTAGCCAATAATGGATAAATAATAGAAAAAGGCCCATTATTTTCCACTATTTTTCAAAAATATGAAATAATTAATTATAATCCATGAATTTTTCAAAATTTCAATGCATTTTAATACATTACTCTCAAATAATCATCTAATGAAAGACAATGCATTTGTTTTGTGAAACTCACATATATTTTCGAAGAAAATAGTGAGTAAAAGTTTTAAGGTGAAGATTTTGCGGCTCCCGACCCCCTCACCCACACCCGCCCGCCCTCCCCCTTCATTGCAGAGACATAAACGGGCGCAAAAAATTTATGTTTAGTATTTGAAAAACTAATTCTGTAAAAAATTAGCAAGTCAAAAAGACTTGATATAAATGTTCGTATCGTCTTTTAATTATTCAAAGATAAAATAACGAAATTTCATGGAAAAAACTTCATGATCGTTCGTTATCTTACGTGCATTCGCCAAACGCGTTCATTTTTTAACGACTTTTCTTACGTGTCTGTCTTTTTAACCATTGCTCACTCGTTACACATATTGTAAAGTGATATCTGTTTATACGTGTGAAAGATTTTAACGAGCTTTCTTGAATTATTTGTTTTTAACGAAACTTACTGTATTGCCCAGAAGAATCATTCTGACAGTCGGATCCGAGCGGATCCCCAATAACAGCCCGATGCAATTTAATGTGAATTCCTATAAAATTGATGAATTCCTATAAGAATCCGGGTTGTGGATCTATATATTCGGATCCCTAGCATTGTGATCCGATCATATTTTACTGTTGGATCCGATACAACCCGTCGGAGGGCTTTGGCCGACTTCTAGTGTTGGCTCCAGATCCTAAATCGTCCCAGGCAAAAAAATCAGACATTAAGTCTTGTAAGATCAGATGAAATCGTACAAAAAATCTTGATCTCAGATATCTTACATCAATTCGTACATGAAGATTCTTGTAAGATCTATAAGTTTCGCATAAGATTTTCTATAATCTTATAATCAGATCTGGCAGAAGAACAAGATCTGTCAGGAATTTTAGAATAAGACTTGATGTCGGACTTCTGAGAACACGATTTTGTGTACGATTTTCCGTCCGATCTTACAAGATCATACAAGATCAGATGCAGAATCTTGTCAGATCTTAGTATCTGATTGGTTGCCCTGGCCCAGGTCGAAAACTCTGACACAAGATCTTATGAACAACATACAAGATCTTGGAATATGGGTGAAATCTGACAAGAATCAGACAAAAAATCGTCGTCTCTGAGATCTTGCATCA